>BLSH010194870.1:800223-813481 GCA_018402905.1 Glandirana rugosa
TCGAGGATCTGACTTAGTCGATAAACTCCGTACGGATCTCCCTCTAAAACATGGAAGGCGGGAGAAAATCTCCCTCTAGGCATGCCTCAAATAGCTGATTCAGTCTAGGAGCTAAGCTCTCGATATTGTTCTTGTAAAGGTCAATGGGGAACCCATCTGGCCCAGGGGCCTTATTTGGGGGAAATGAAAAGATCGCTCTCTCAATTTCCTTGCGAGTGATAGGGGCGTCCATGCTTTCTCTGTCAGTATCCACCAGCTTGGGGATATCTAGACCCCCCAGCAGTAGGTCCAAATCTGACCAGTCATAGGGGGCTATCGGGTCGTACAATGCAGAGAAGAAACGTACAAATTCCGCTAGTATGTCGTCAGGATCAGTGATCAAGTCCCCCCCTGGGCCCCTCAAGACCGGGACACTAGTGATTGGGTGAAAGTCCGCCACCAGCAGTGCCAGCAATTTACCATTTTTATCCCCTTCCGCAAACACCGAGGCCGCCCTGTAGCCGGCCTCGGTGTGGGCCAAGTCGGAGAAGTGTATAGAGAAATCTCTCCTAGCCTCCAGCAACTCCCTGTATGTGTCGTCCGAGGGGGAGTCCGCAAACCTCCCTGAGCACTCGTTTTCTTTGTCCTGTAGCATTTTAAGCTCCACTTTATGGTCCCCTCTCGCCCCCTTAACAGCTGAAATACACTCTCCCCTCAGAACTGCCTTGAAAGCATCCCACTGCATCCCTGGGTGTGCCGATCCCTCATTGTCTGCCCAGTATGTGGAGGAAGTGCTCTGTATTTTAGACATGACCTGTTCATGTTGCAACCATCCCGGGGAGATCTTCCATCCCCCCCTCCCCACCCTCCCAAAGGAGAGGGTTAGGAGTAGAGGAGAGTGATCTGAAATGCCCCCAGTAAGATACTCCACCTCTCTTACCCTAGAAAGCATAGAAGTGTTTCCAAACGCCATATCTATCCTGGCTGCAGAACGATGTGTCGTGGATAAGTGTGAGTAGCATTTGATCCCTGGGTGCTTCCACCTCCATACCTCCGTCAAACCCATCTCCACCGCCCACGCCCCCAGGTCCTGCGAATAGTTCCTAGACGGGTTGGAAGTGTCCAGCCCTTCCAGTATGGCATTGAAATCACCCATCATCACCAAGGGTAAGTGGGCATAAGGAGCCAATTTAGACCAGAGGGCATGAAGCAGCCGAGTGTCGGCCGGCGGAGGCGAGTAAACATTTACCAGTAATATTTTTGTTTGATAAATATCCACCACTAGGGCTATATATCTACCCCCTGGGTCGGTGAACACCTGATGGATGACACAAGGCACCGTCCTGCTAATTAAAATGGACACTCCCCGTGAGTACGTGGAGTAGGTGGCGTGAAACACCTTTTGGAGCCAGGGCTTTCGCAAGGACAGTACCCTGGATCCATCCAAGTGCGTCTCTTGTAACAGGATTATTTGCGGCTTATACCGCTTTAAGAACTGGAACACAGACATTCTCTTATATTTGTCATTTAGGCCTCTAACATTCCACGATAATACTTTTACCACATTCGCCATTCCTCCCTTGTCTGCCTGATGAAATACCTGAGTGGCAATATGAGACTTGTGTGATTAAACACAGGAGCCCCCTGATCACACCTAATGATCGATCCATCCCATTTGATGTCACACAGCTGAGGGGCAGTGACTGAACTGTTAACTTTCCCATAACACCCTGCCATTTTACCCAAACAGAGTCCCCCACCCACTCCAAATCTGTCCTCCATTAGTCTGGTATATGGCTTATCCTCCCAAACAGAACCAGAAAAACTGTTGAAAAAGAAAAAACAAAAAAAAAAAGTCCCAACAAAACAATCAAATTTCTTCCGGTGCGTAACCGAACTGGGGTTTAAGTCCGCTAGCTTTGGTCTTCTCCCCTCTTTATCCGTAATAACAGGAAAATAAGGTGTAGTTTGGCAGTCTTAGCAAAGCATTGGTCATGCGGCCATTACCTAGGCGGCAGCTCCCCCTAGTGGTGAAGTAAGAGAAAAGCGTTCCCAGGATACAGAGCCTGTATAACACTCACCACGTTCTTCGATTTTTTGATTTTTAAAGTGAAAGCATAAAAATGAAAAATTCCTTCCAAATATAGTGCCTGGGGGGCCCCCTTAATCTACCTGAAAAGTGGCAGATCTGTACCATGTCTGCACCAATAATTGCATTTATAAAGCCAAAAAAAATGAAAATGATATTTTCCCTGCAAGCTGCCTTTATTTTGCCCAGCCACTGCTAGGGAGCCAGGGTATATGATGAGGCCATAATGTAGTGCACTGGGAACAAGATTAGAGATTTTTTGGATAAATTCTGGTATCACTTTGACTTTGGATAGAAGTAACGGGTGTGGAAAAATTGGTCTTTGGGTGTCGGTGGCGCCTTCACACCATAACCCTATAGAGGTGCTCTTCATGAAGACAAGAATTGGCTTTTCTGTAAAATAAATGCAATGATATGCACCTGTCAAACAGGTGCAGAAAAATTGGTCTTTGGGTGTCGGTGGCGCCTTCCCACCGTAACCCTATAGAGGTACTCTTGATGAAAGCAAGAATTGGCCTTGCTGTAAAAAATTGCAATGATATGCACCTGTCAAACAGGCGCAGAAAAATTACTCTTTCGGTGTCGGTGGCGCCTTCCCACCGTAACCCTATAGAGGTACTCTTGATGAAGGCAAAAAAATTGCAATGATATGCACCTGTCAAACAGGTGCTGAAAAACTGGTCTTTGAGTGTTAATTGTGCCCATGAAACCTATACCAAAAACATTCTTCCAGATTAAATGATTGAACACCCTCAAAGCTAGGCAGCTTTGAAGTCCTGCAGAGATTCCACATCGCAAAAAAAAACCCTTACTCATTGACATCGGAGGCTTCAGAGCTGGTAATCCAGGACTGATTCATTTTGATAAAAGTCAAACAGTCCACGGAGTCTGTGGACAAATGTGTTCTATGATCAGTAACAAAACCTCCTACAGCACTGAATGCCCGTTCTGAAAGCACGCTTGATGCAGGGCAGCCCAACAACTCAATAGCATACTGGGCAAGTTCAGGCCAGTGGTCTCTTCTCATGACCCAGTAAGCAAGTGGATCGTCAACTGGAAAGCTCTCCATCTCTGTTTTGGCCCCGAGGTAATCGTCCACCATGTGATGCAGACGCTGCCGATGGAATGTGGAAGCTGACAGCCCTGGGTGACAAGGACTAATAATATTCCAAAATGCAACACTTAGGCGGACGCCTTCTGCAACGCTCCTCTCTTGACCAACAGAAGCCTTAAAACGATACTTTCCACGACACTGTACCCTACTGGAGTTGGGAAAAACATTCAATAAAATCCTCTTTAACGTGTCCTCAAGAGATTTAATCTTCTGCACTCTCTGTGGGGGATGGGATGAGCTCTGAGACCTTCCCCTTATAACAGTGGTCAAGGAGGGTTGCCAACCAGTAATGATCCTTCTCCTTTATGCCACGTTTTCTTGGGTCCTTTCGCAGGCTTTGAAGCATGAGGTTGCCCATGTGCCCCAAATTTGCAGAGGCTTGAGAAGCAAACTCCTCGGGGTCACTCAAGATGACAGCATCTGGAACTTCCTCCTCCCAGCCACGTACTACTCCCAAGGGTCCTGAGGTTGGAAAGCCATTGCTTACAGATTGATGCATGTCTTCCTCTTCTTCGAAGCCTATGAAACTGCCAGAATCCTCCTCCTCCCCTCTATCCTCCTGTGTGTTCTGTGACATAGGAATGATGGTGTCTGGATAAAGTGGGCCTTGAGAGGAAAGGAAGTCCTCCTCTTCCTCCTGCTGCTCTGCCTCCAGTGCCCTGTCCCAAATGCCACACAGAGTCTGCTCCAGCAGGAACACAACAGGGATTAAGTCACTGATGCATGCACTGTCACGGCTCACCATCCTTGTGATCTCCTCAAATGGTGACAGAACAGTGCATGCATCCTTAATGATCAGCCATTGGTGTGGGGAAAAAAAGCTGAGGCTGCCTGAGCCTGTCGTCGTGCTGTACTCGCACAGGTATTTGTTGACGGCCCTCTGCGGCATGTATAGCCGCTGCAGCATTGCCAAAGTCGAGTTCCACCTGGTGAGCATGTCACAAATCAGGCGGTTTACGGGGGCAGGTGGAATTCCCGCTGAATTTCAGTCAACCAAGCACTGGCTGTGTATGACCGTCTGAAATGGCTACAGTCTCCTCTGGCCAGCTTTAGCACATCTTCCAACCCTGGGTACGTATTTAGAAAATGCTGCACCACCAAATTGAGGACATGTGCCAGGCATGGCACATGTGTCAACTTTCCCTGTCTAAGGGCGGACAGGAGGTTTGAGCCATTATCGCACACCACCATTCCTGGCTCCAGCTGGCGTGGTGTGAACCACCTCTGGGCCTGTCCCTGCAGAGCTGCAAGAATCTCTGCTCTGGTGTGGTTCCTGTCCCCTAGACACACCAGCTGAAGCACTGCATGGCACCTTTTAGCCTGACTTATGGAATAGCCCTTTGAACTCTTAGGGGGTACCTGATATTCATAGGACAATTCTGCAGAGGAGAGCATGGAGGTGGCAGAGGAGGAGGAGGAAGGGGTAGAGCTCACAGGTCTGGCATCATCACCACCAGCTGTATGGAGACGTGTAGGCACAACAAGCTTCAGCACCGATCTCTTTCCTGCATCCTTCCGAGTTGCAAGCAGCGTTACCCAATGTGCTGTGAAATAAATATATTGTCCCTGCCCATGCTTGCTGGACCACGTGTCAGCAGTAAGGTGGACTTTGCGTCTGACTGCCTTGCCCAATGATGCCAGAACATTCCCTTCCACATGATGGTAGAGAGATGGAACAGCCTTTACGTGAAAAGTAGTAGTGACTGGGAACCTGCCATTGTGGTACAGCACATTGTGCAAATTCATCCACCAGGCTGAAAGGCAGAAGTTGGAGAACCAACAGCTTTGACAAGCTTGCATTTAGACTCTGGGCATGTGGGTGGCAAGGACTGTATTTTTTTTCCGCTGCAGCAGATGGGGCAGAAAATTTTGCCGGCTATAGTCTACAGCTGGTGGTGTGCTGCTGGCAGATGTGCAGCTAGGACCTGGGACACCGTGTGCTATACCATCATCCCTGTCAGTGGAGGCTGCTGAGAGGTTATGACTCAGTATAGCAGGGGCAGACTGAAGTGGGTAAGGAGGAGGAGGAGGGACAGATTTGTGTCCCTTTTGTGTGGCTTTTAGGTGCTCTTGCCAACGGGCTGAGTGGTTGGACGTTAAATGCCTTGTTAAGCATGTGGTACCCAAATGGCTGGTGTTTTTGCCACATTTGATGTGCCCAAGACACAGTTTGCAGATAGCAACAGTGCGATCTGCTGCAGATGTGCTGAAAAAGGCCCAGACAGCTGAGCTTTGGGAAGTGGGCCGGGAGATAACAGCTGCAGAATGTGATGGAATAGGTTGGCTGCTCTCTACTCTTTCTTGATGTTGGCCTCCTTGGGGTTGTGTCGCCTCACCTTCAGTTTCCTCCTCTGCTCTATCTGGCACCCAAGTCGCATCAGTGACCTCGTCGCCATCATCATCTCCATCTCCTCCATCTTAATCATTATTACCACTGGAGACAACTTGGCAATACGCTGTGGCTGGGGGAACATGAATGCCAATTTGTCTACCAGTGTTCTCCCCTCTCTCTAGGCTCATGTTCCTGTCATCCTCAACCTCAGAACCAAAATCTGAATCCAGTAATGGCTGGACATCATCAAGGAGCAAGTGACTGACGCTGTGTTAAAATAACTCAGCTGACTCCTCCATGGCTGAATTTGGGGCTATGGCAGGAATAGATGTGGACAAGGAGGCAGGTTTATCCACTCTGGCAACTGCAGGGGACTGGACATTTGTCTCTGCTTGAGTGGCAGAGGATGAGGAGGTTTAGTAAGCCAGTCCACCACCTCGTCTGCATGCTGTGGCTGGATAGCACGGGCAAACTCACTAAAGAGAGGAAATGATGCCCTGCCTGAGGACTGCCTGAGGACTGACCACCACGTCCACCTTTGCCTGTGGACACATTTGTTGCTGGCCCCCTTACAGTGCCACGGGAATGTCTGCCTCTCCTTGTTGTCCTCCCAGACATTATTGGGAGGGAGCGGTGCTTATTAGCAAATGTAACGAAGAAGTGGAAATGTGTACGTAGATGCACTTTAATCAATGTAAAGTGGTGTTTGGTGCACTTTAATTGGAGTACTCAAACTACACAGACATACTCCACGGAGTAATGCACAAAATTATATGGCGTTAAACTGGCAGTAACGCACACAAAACTATATGGCGTTAAACTGGCAGTAACGCACACAGAAGTAAATGGCGTTAAACTTGCCATAACACACAAAACTATATGGCGTTAAACTGGCAGTAATGCACACAAAACGATATGTCGTTAAACTGGCAGTAACGCACACAGAACTATATGGCGTTAAACTGGCAGTAACTCACACAGAAGTAAATGGTGTTAAACTTGCAGTAACACACAAAACTATATGGCATTAAACTGGCAGTGACATGCACAGGAGTAAATGGTGTTAAACTTGCAGTAATGCACAAAACTATATGGCGTTAAACTGGCAGTAACGCACACAAAACTATATGGCGTTAAACTGGCAGTAACGCACACAGAATTATATGGCGTAAACTGGCAGTAACGCACACAGAAGTAAATGGCGTTAAACTTGCAGTAACGCACAAAACTATATGGCGTTAAACTGGCAGTAACGCACATAGAACTATATGGCGTTAAACTGGCAATAACGCACACATAAGTAAATGGCGTTAAAATTGCAGTAACGCAATCAAATATAAGGTGTTCAACCGTCACTACACTGACGCTATCTGAACTGTCCCTACTCTAGCTATACACTAATGTAAAGATTAGTGACACGGACTCACTACACTACACTGAAACTATCTGAGCTGTCCCTACTCTACATATACACTAATGTATGTATGAATGACACAGTTTCACTACACTACAGTAAAATTATCTGAGCTGTCCCTACTCTAGCTGCACACTATGTAAAGCTGAATGATGGTCCTCACTACACTCACACTATCCCTAGACTGACACTAATCTAATATTCTACACTGACAATTGAAGCACAATAGCCATAGGTGTGCGCAGCCAATTGCATTAGGGTGTGCACCCCAAAGCTCAAACACACACGTGCGTGTGTGTGTGTTTGTATATATACATATATATATACACACATATATATATATATATATATATATATATATATATATATATATATATATATATATAGCAGTCAATTTTATTTTTGTATTATTTTTTGCAATTTTCTTTACAATAATTCTTTATAAGTTTTTTAGGAGCCCCATTGGGGGACTCTGGTGACATATCAGGGGTATAAACAGACCCCTGATGTCTCACTTTTGAGACAGGGAAAGGGGCTGTGGATACAGATACCCCAGCCCCTTTCTCTGTAGCCAAGCAGCAGGGGGAATCTGTGCAGCACAGGGGGATTAGGGTGTGCCCAGGCACACCTGGCACACCCAGTGCACACCTATGACAATAACACAGTATAGCACACTAACTAACTCATAGCACTAAACAGAGCCCTGTTCTATCTCTCTCCACGCCAAAATAACACTGAAAATGGCTGCCATTGAAAGAATACTTTTATGCTATGGGGCGGGAATGAGCCATGATTGGATAAAGTCATGATGACAGTGTCCATTCATGACTTTGACAGTGCTCTGTGCCCTGATTGGCTGAAGCTTTCACTGCTTCAGCCAATCAGGGCTTGTAATGCACTGTTCATTGCCGCAATGCATTGCGGTCCGTTTGGGGGACCGAACATACGGTCGAACGTCGCGTTTGTTCGGCTTCTCGCCGAACGCCCGGACAACGAAAGTTCGGGCTGAACCGTTCGCTCATCCCTATTAGCTACATGCCCAGCCAGGTCATCTCCCTTTTACCCCCCTTCATGACCAGGCCATTTTTTGGCGATTTGACACTGCATTACTTTAACTGACAATTTCGCGATCATGCAATGCTGTACCAAAATAAAATGTATGTCCTTTTACCCCACAAATAGAGCTTTCTTTTGGTGGTGTTTGATCACCTCTGTGTGTTTTATTTTTTGCGCTATAAACAAAAAAAAAACAACAATTTTGAAAAAAAATACAATGTTTTTTTACTTTCTGCTATAAAACACATCCAATAAAAAAATTTAAAAAATCTAATTTATTCATAAATTTAGGCCAATATGTATTCTGATACATATTTTTGGTAAAAATCCTAATAGGCGTAGATTGATTGGTTTGTGAAAAATTTATAGCGGGACTGCGATATTGCGATGGACATTCTGACACTAACTGACACTTTTGACACTTGGGGGACAAGTGACACTAATACAGTGATCAGTGCTAAAAAATATGCACTGTCACTGTACTAATGACACTGGCTGGGAATAGGTTAACATCAGGGGCGATCAAAGGGTTAACTGTGTGCCTAGCCAGTGTTACACTGCGTGAGGTGCTTATACTAGGGGAAGAGATGGAATTTATTCCCTGATTTGCAGAGACACAAACTCCATCCAGGGTTGCCAACCACCAGTAAATTTACTGACTTTGTAAAAATCTGTGATTTTTACAACTGTCTATAAATATCAGGGTCTGATAACTTGTCATGCTGTGCTGACTTTTTAAGTGTAAACCTGGCAAGTTAATTGATATGGGTATTGTCAGTGTTTCGATATTGTGTTTAAATGTCAATTGTCAAATCATTTTTAATAGGAGTTCTGTTATTTTTCAGGTTGCCAGTAAAAAATGCTGCGGGAGGTTGGCAACACTGATTCCATCCCTTCCCTCCTGTCAGAACGGCGATCTGCCTTGTTTACATAGGCAGGTAGCCATTCTGGCTCTCTGCCTAACGATCAGCGGGTGCCGGAGGACATTGTGTACCATGCACCCGCCGATTGGCATGCGCGCCCCTCACCCACAATACATGTAATATCAGCTCTCTGCCCCTTTTTTCCTGACAGCTCAGACAAGCTTTATATATTCTAAACTTTGAATGGATATAGAGAAGAGAAAACTGCAGATAAACAGATATAATTTATGCAGGGGGACTTGTTTAATCTCTGTGTATCACCTTGAGTACAGTCACTTCACTGGGTACACTGGGGATTATAATTATTTGATCCCCTGTAGATTTTGTAAGTTTGTCCACTTACAAAGAAATGAAGGGTTTATAATTTTTTTCATAGGTGTATTTTAAATGATACAGACAGAATATCAACCAAAAATCCAGAAAAAAACGCATGATACAAATGTTATAAATCAAGTTGCAGTTCAGTGAGTAAAATAAGTATTTGGTCTCCAAGCAAAACATGACTTAGTACTTAGTGGAGAAACCCTTGTTGGCAAGCACAGAGGTAGGATGTTTCTTGTACTTGGTTACCAGGTTTGCACACATCTCAGGAGGCTTTTTGGTCCACTCTTCTTTACAGATCTTCTCTAAATCCTTAAGATTTCTTGGCTCTCACTTGGCAACTCAAAGTTTTAGCTCCCTCTATTGGATTAAGGTCTGAAGACTGACTAGGCCACTCCATGCCCTTAATGTGCTTTTTCTTGAGCCACTCCTTTGTTGCCTTGGCGTTATATTTTGAGTCGTTGTCGTGCTGAAAGACCCATCCATGACCCATCTTCAGTGTTCTGGCTGAGGGAAGAAGGTTCTCATCTAAGGTTTTACAATACATGGCCCTGCCCATTGGCCCCCCAATGCAGCAAAGTTTGTCTGTACCATTAGCAGAGAAACAGCCCCAAAGCATAATATTTCCACCTCCGTTCTTGACTGTATGGACGGTGTTCTTAGGGTCATAGTCAGCATTTTTCTTCCTGCAAACAAGGCGAGTCCCCCTCCTCAAGAAGGCACATGTACAATCATGCCAATGAACATCTCAATGATTCAGAGAAGGATTGGAAGAAAGTGTTGTGGTCAGATGAGACCAAAATTGAGCTCTTTGACATTAACTTGACTCGTCGTGTTTGGGAGTAAGAAAAATGCTGTCTATGGCCTAAGAACACCATCCCTACAGTCAAGCATGGAGGTGGAAGCATTATGCGTTGGGGCTGTTTCTCTGTTAAAGGCAAAGGCCGACTTTGTCGCATTGAGGGGCCAATGGACTGGGCGCTGTATTGTGAAAATTATAAAAACTATAGACCCTTAATTTGTTTGTAAGTGGGCAAACTTACAAAATCTGCAGGGGATCAAATAATTATTTTCCCCACTGTATATGAAAGGGTTTACAACCCTAAGCTGAGTTCATTCCCTCAGACATTGTCGGGGCAACAACTATTGTTCCTATGTCCCCAAGTGATTTTGTATTGCCAAAAAGCCTACAAGGTAATTAACTAATGGCACAGGAAACTGTCTGAAGTGCCATACGCCAGATAACCAGGGCAGATAGACCTGTTTCAGCTCTATCTGCACCAGTTTCTATTTCAGAGTGAAATAGAAACTAGCAAATGGTGTGCAACTGATTCACAGAGGGAATACATTTGTTTTCAATATAGAAAACTGCCACTGATTCCCACCAGGTATGATTGTTCTGCCTCTAGGACAGAGAGCTAAACCTTCCTGCTCCATAAACTTCAGATACCATATTTCTTCGATCTTAAATTTATTACAACAAGCCTGGTGAAACGACAAATAGATAAAATAAACATCAATCAGTACAATTTTGCATATGGTAAAGAAATGATTCTCTATAGCACAGAATAGGACAGTGGTTCTCAGCTCCGGTCCTCGGGACCCACCAACAGGCCAGATTTTAAGTATTGCCTTGGGGAGATGCAGACTAGAATACTGCAATCACTGAGCAGCAAATAATATCACCTGTGATGCATTTCAGTTATCCTGCAAACCTGGCCTGTTGGAGTTGAGAACCACTGGAATAGGATAACAAGAACTCACTTTTTAAGCTCGCTGAGGGGTGATGG
This sequence comes from Glandirana rugosa, assembly GCA_018402905.1. Classification (NCBI taxonomy): domain Eukaryota; kingdom Metazoa; phylum Chordata; class Amphibia; order Anura; family Ranidae; genus Glandirana; species Glandirana rugosa. The sequence goes on from BLSH010194870.1 coordinate 811,242, forward strand.
CAAGAGATTGACAAAAACATGCCTTCCTGTCTTGCTGTAGATACTAAAATGGTGGCTGAGTCACCTCCTCTAGAGAATTCTCCCAGAATGCACTGGTTCCTAACAACTTTATTGAAACATTCTGAAAGAATACAATATGTAACTAAAGCTATACCAGAAAGGGAACAGTAGGTGGCACCTGCGCTCTGCATATAACTAGCTTGCTGCAAATCAAGAAAACCTAACATGTTATTTTAAGCACATAAAGACAAGTAAACTGAATAGAAGCTTGGTGGGCAGATCATTCCCCGTCTGACGTCATGTGACAGAGTCTTCTGCAGAAAGCAACAGAACAAGTTTGGCCACTGGTCTTAGAAAATCCTTTGGCCTCATTCTGCTGGAAGATCTTGACTTCAACGTTACGGACATGCTTGTCCTCACTTGGCAGTATTCTGCTGACCAGACCTAAAGGCCACTCATTCCTTCGTTTCTGGGAATCTCTCATGAGCACAACATCACTAGGTTTAAGATTAGGTATTTCAATGTGCCACTTTCTCCTTGGTTGAAGAGTGGAGATATATTGTTAGTAAACATAGAAACATAGAAACATAGAAAAGTGACGGCAGAAAAAGACTGAGTAGTCCATCAAGTCTGCCCCTTTTTATTTATTTAATAGTAATAGTAAATGACAGGGGTTCTGGGAGCAGCCGGAATCAAAAACGCTGCTTCTTTCCTATTGATGATTCCCTGTTTCTGTGCCCTACAGATTATCCTCTCTATTTCTTTCTTATATTGGTTAACCGGATTTCTCCTAAGGGGTATATAAGTTTCTGTATCGCTTAGGATATTGTTCATTTCCTTTAAGTACGCCTCTTTGTCCAACAACACAACCCCCCCCCCCCCCCTTTATCAGTGGGTCTAATGATAAGGTTCTTTCTCTCACAAAGGTCCTGCAGGCCCTTCTCTAAGTGGCTGGGCATTTTATTTCTTTTAGTGGGTAATTTATCCAAATCTCTTAAAACCACCTCCTTAAATACCCATAGTGAGGGAGTCTGACCCCCCGGAGGGTTAAAGAGAGAGGCATTGGATAGATTAGACCCCCGTATCTCTGAGGGTCTATTGCCTTGATATTAAGTAAACAGTGGCTTTTTTTAGATCTGATCGCTGTATAAATGTCAGTGGTTCCAAAAAAGTGTCAAAAATGTCCGATCTGTCCGCTGCAATGTCGCAGTCCGATAAAAATTGCAGATCTCAGCCATTACTAGTAAAAAAAAAAATAGTAAAAACACCATAAATTAATTCTCAAGGTTTGTAAACGTGGCAACTTTTGCGCAAACCATTAAATAAACACGTATTGCGATTTTTTTACCAAAAATATGTAGAAGAATATATTTTGGCCTAAACTGATGAATACATTTTATTTTTGGAATATGTATTATAGCAAAAAGTAAAAAATATTGTTTTTTTTCAAAATTGTTGCTCTTTTTTTGTTTATAGCGCAAAAAATAAAAACCACAGAGGTGATCAAATACCATCAAAAGGAAGCTCTATTTGTGGGAAAAAAAGGACGTCTATTTTGTTTGGGTACAATGTCGCACGACTGCGCAATTGTAAGTTAAAGCAACGCAGTGCCGAGTAGAAAAAAGTGCTCTGGTCAGGAAGGGGGCAAATCCTTCTGGGGCTGAAGTGGTTAAAACATTGTCTTTAGTGTAGCCATGTGCTCCCTTGGGAGTGGCTGATAGTTGTGATTCACCTTATAGCTTTGCTCAATCCCACCATATCTCACAAATCCAAAGTCACTGAACAGGCCAGATCTTGTTTTTGTTTGTTTTATTTAGGGGATTTAACCACAACAGTACCTGGCACGAAAACCCCCTTCCTGTCCAGGCCATTTTTCAGCTTTCAGCGCTATCACACTTTGAATGACAATTACTCAGTCATGCAACACGACTTTCGACTTTTTACCGGACCTGTCCTTCCCCCAAAAGCACGGTCCATGACAACACCAATTTAGGGGATTTATTTTGTTTGTTTTTGTTCTAGACCGGACAAGTCACTGAAACCTAAACACTCTATACCACCCTAACTCGTTTCGATATTCCACTTAGTGTTGATAGTCGGTGAGGGTTCCCTCGTGTACCGATGTGATTTCTGTTACAAAATTGGTGAAGTCGGGGTCTTCCTAAACGGGGGAAGGACTGGTCTCGTGAAAAAAGATGAGCCGTGACGCAACGAAATTGAATGTTAACGCGTCAGCACGC
>BLSH010194870.1:836957-854277 GCA_018402905.1 Glandirana rugosa
CCACGAGTCCTCTCCCACGTCACATACCTTGTCCACGAGTCCTCCCCCACGTCCCTACCATGTCCACGAGTCAACACCCACGTCACCTACCTTGCCACTGCAACCCCTCCTGAGCACCTGTTCCATACACTGCACCCTCTCCTGAGCACCTGTTCCAACCACTGCACCCCCTCCTGAGCACATGCCAACCACTGCACCCCCTCCTGAGCACCTGTTCCACCACTGCACTCCTCTTGTTCCATCCACTGCACCTCCTCCTGAGCACCTATTCCAACCACTGCATCCCCTCCTGAGCACCTGTTCCATCCACTGCACCCCCTCCCGAGCACCTGTTCCATCCACTGCACCCTTCTTGTTCCATCCACTGCACCCCCTCATGAGCACCTGTTCCATCCACTGCACCCCCTCCTGAGCATCTGTTCCATCCACTGCACCCAGTCCTGAGCACATTCCAACCACTGCATCCCCTGTTCCACCACTGCACCCCCTCCTCATACTCCACTTTCCTCCTGAACTGCTGTTCCAGCACTGAAAAACACACACCAGTTTCTATATATGATGCCTCGTCCACATGCCTGCATGCTACTTCCCTTGTTGCTTCCAGGTGGGGTGGAGCCAAATGACATGACTGCTACCCTCAAGGTTTGGGCTGAGTGGGAGAGTAGTAATGCAGCAGCAGCCCGACTGATGATTTAAAAAAAATTGTGGAAGACCTGGTGCTATGCCTCTGCTGTCACTGCTCTCTCATACTGCTCACTCAATACAGAGTCCCTCAGCTAGCCTGGTCACATCCTGTGATATCCAAACACAGTCAGGCTGCTTTACACACAGTGGAGCCGCGAGTTATTGCGGCCAGGCTGCTTTACACACAGTGGAGCCGCAGGTGAGCGATGCGGTCCCTCACCTGGCTGGGAGAAGGGAGAGGTGAGGGGTGGGTGATCGAGGTCAATCTCCGGAGCCCAGAGGGGACTCTTCCATTAGGCAAATTAGGCGGCCACGAGGCCCCTGTGAGCGCAAGGCCTTAGGCGACCACCTAATTTGCCTAATTAAAGGGCCTCTGAGCTCTGTCATTTCAAAGCCATTGTATTTAATTTTTAGGGACTCCTTAATGGCTGGAATAGTACCACTGGATTGGCGTAGGGCCAATGTGGTGCCCATATTTAAAAAGTCTTTACCAAGTAACTATAGACCTGTTAGTTTAACTTCTATAGCTGGGAAGATACTGGAGAGTTTAATAAAAGACCACATAGATGAGTTCATGTTGGAAAAAAATATTTTAAGCAACAGACAGCATGGATTCATGAAAGACAGAAGTTGTCAAACAAACCTGATTTCTTTTTATGAGGAGGTAAGTAAAACCTTGGACAGAGGGGTGGCTGTGGACGTGGTACACTTGGATTTTGCTAAGGCGTTTGACTCAGTTCCCCACACACGGCTAATGTGTAAGGTAAAGTCTACAGGCTTGGAAAGATCAGTTTGTAAATGGATAGAAAACTGGCTAAAAGACCGAATTCAGAGAGTAGTGGTTAATGATTCTTACTCTGAATAGTTTAAGGTTATCAGTGGTGTACCCCAAGGTTCAGTGTTGGGACCCTTATCTTTCAATATATTTATAAACGATATAGGGCCTGGGATTAAAAGTACCATTTCAGTGTTTGCAGATGACACCAAGCTATGCAGTGGAATAACGTCCTTACAGGATGTCTCCAACTTACAAGCAGACCTCAATGCACTGTCTAACTGAGTGACTATGTGTCAAATGAGGTTTAATATTGATAAATGTAAAGTTATGCATTTGGGGGCTAAAAATATGCATGCATCATACATACTAGGGGGAGTACAGCTGGGGGAATCCATAGTGGAGAAGGAGCTGGGGCTTTTGGTAGAGCATAAGCTTAATAATGGCATGCAATGCCAAGCTGCGGTTTCCAAAGCAAGCAAAATTCTTTCTTGTATTAAGAGGGAACGATTCCCTCCGGTCTCGTGCAGGCTGATAGAGTGGTGGTACAGGCTGGGTCAGCAACAGGCAGGTGGTGCTGTACAGAGGGCTAGGCAGGCGAACAGTCAGGTCACAAGCAGAGTTCGTCAACAGGCTTATGGCAAGGTACAAGGAACAGGCAGGAGAGTGGTCGTGGAAGCCGAGGTCAGTGCAGGCAGAGATCAAGCGGGTTGCTCAGGATACATTCAAACGCTGTAGAACGGACAGCAACGGCTGCAAGGTGCTGCCTGTTTAAATAGGCCGATTGGCGCCAGCGCACACGTGCACATGCGAGCGCACTCACACACAGGCACACTGACCCGATCTTCAGGGACAGCAATTGTTTCCTGACAGAGCTCTTCGTTCCGGCAGCAAACTCAGATTTTTCGGCAGCCTCCGCCGGATCATCAGAGCGCATACGCCGTGATGTCAGGCGGCTGTATGCAGAGCGACTATCTCCTAAACCATACAGGTTTAGGAGATATTCACTTTACCTACAGGTAAGCCTTATTATAGGCTTACCTGTAGGTAAAAATCACATTAGGGGCATTACTACCGCTTTAACACTGACCTTACAATCCTTGGCAAAGTGTGTTGATGAAGAGCAGCACTTGTAACAGATGTTGTTCTCTGTGAGGAAGGCCTTGCGATCCCACACGGTCTTTGCTCTAAAAGTTCTGCATTTAAGAAGGGGATGTTGCATCTTATGCAGAGGGCAGAACTTTGCAGGGTCACTTCCTTGATCCTCTGGTTGAGACTCTGCAGATCTGTGGGAAGAAATGTTAGTTTTGTGCACTGCTACTGGAGCCCTGTGTTGCTTAGGGCCAGAAGAAGTGACACTGGAAAAATTAAGCTGGGATTATCTTTTGTTCCTGCTTCTATGTCTACAAAGTCCACAAACTCTCTAAGGGTGGAAAAGGTATATTGTGTTTTCATTGGTAGTTACAGCCATGAGTGATCCATCGTTTGTGCAACTCATATGGAAGATTTTGTGCTAAGGAGTTAATAGCTCTAGCTGAGTCAAGAAAAGAAAGGCCAGGTAAGTCTCCTTCTTTAGCAACTTGTAACTCCATACACAGGTCACTGAATTCTCTGAGTCTCTGTCTGGTAACCTCTGCTAGGTATTTTTGGGAAGTCCTCTATCCTTTTAAATAGTGTACTCTCCATAGCCTCTGGTGAGCCATAACATCTATCCAGTCTGTTCCAGATGTTTGTAAGGCCTATTTCAGGGTGGTTTATGTTAATGTTTTTGATTCTCTTGGCATGCTCAGCAGAATCGTTGCCAAGCCATTTTACAAGGAGATCTATCTGTTCCCTGCAGGATAGATCTAGACCTTTGATGGTACTCTGGAAAGAAGATCGCCATGCTCTGTAATGCTGTGAGTGATCACTGAATTTGACAAGTCCTTGGGTAACTAACTCACATTTTGCAAGGAACTTGATAAGGTCTATAGTAGCCTGATTAGCATTGAGGTAGGCTGCTGGTGTATCGTGGTATGGTGTATAGGCATACCTGGTAGAAGTCTCTTCTTTACGCGGGCTGGGGTCATACTTGCATAAGGTTGGCGGCTTGTACCAGATTGTTTCATACTCCCTTGGAGTAAAAGCAGGCGTTCGATGCTTGTATGAGTACCTTGCTGAGTAGAAGGTTTGGTTGCAGCTAGATAACCTGGATCTTGGTCAGTCTTTTCTTGCTTGTAGCACTGGGGTTTAAGGTCGGCCTCCTGCTGCTTTGCTTGATGTGACTAACCGACATCATATATGATTTCTTGGGTTAGAGTGCTGGTAGACATAATCTGAAGTGCGCTGTATGGAATCTTGGTGGTCCTCCTCTAGACCCAGTATGCTGCTACCTACTCTTGATTCACTGTAGGCAGCTGCTTCTAATGCTTCTGCTTCTGCAATGGCAGCAGCAGTTTTCCTGTCCATTGTCAGCCTCTCCATGTCAGTTTCTAGGATAGCCTGCTGCATTTTCAGAGATGCCTTTTGCTGCGCTAGTTCAGCCCCCAGGCATATTTTTCGTCATTCTCGCTCTTGCTCCATGCATACTCTCTCCTGATCCATGTGTACTCTCTCTTGCTCGATGCGTACGCTCTCCTGCTCTCTCTCCCGATCCTGCCTCACATTTTCTGCATGAAGGTGAACCTTTTCACTTCTCATTTGCAGCTTTTGGTCTGCGAATGCGTCCTGGCCCTCGCTGCTTCAGCTTTCGAACGGGTGATTGCTGCTGCATTTGTGACAGATGACTTGGATGAGCTTGCTCACGATTGTGTTTTGTAAGAAGATGCTTGACTGTGATAAATGGCTGCCGTGGAGAAGCTGTCCTGCTGTGTAGAGACCACTGTAGTGTTGAGTGCGGGGATGCTGCGTGACAGAGCGCGTCTCTGTGTAGCCTGGCTGCTTGCTTCACCTGCTGAAGGTCTGTTTCATCTACAGCATCTGACTGTATGGACACTGTGTAGCCCCGGGCTGTACAGTCTTCTGAAGTCAGCTTATCTTCACCTCAGTGGCCAGCAAAAATGTCACTGTTCTGTCTCTAGGACTGAGAGCTAAACCTTCCTGCTCCATAAACTTCAGATAACATTTTTCTTTGATCTTACATTTATTAGAACAAGCCAGGTGAAACTACAGATACTACAGAAATAGATAAAATAAACATCAGTCAGTACAAGTTTGCATATAATAAAGAAACAATGCTCTATAACACAGAATAGGATAACAAGAGTTCACTTTTTAAGCTCGCTTAGGGGTGATGGCGAGAGATTGATGAAAACATGCCTTCCTGTCTTGCTGTAGATACTAAAATGGTGGCTGACTTACTTCCTCTAGAGAATTCTCCCAGAATGCACTGGTTCTTAACAACTTTATTAACACATTCTAAAAGAATACAATATGTAACTTAAGCTATACCAGACAGGGAACAGTATGTGGCTCCTGCACTCTGCATATAAGTCGCTTGGTGTAAATCAAGAAAACCCAACATGTTATTTTAAGCACACAAACACAAGTAAACTGAATAGAAGCAGAACAGTGATCTTATCATACGGGATGCAAACTAGAAGCAGACAGCTTACATCCCTCTTTCTGCCCATGCAGGAATTAGACAACATGAGCAGAGACTACATTGGGTTAACACACCTCCTTCTCCCTCTGCTCTGAGCTGTGTGGGGGAACAGGGACAGGCACAGAGATTGGGGCATGCAATGTCCTGTGTGCTGTGTCTATAACAGCCACAGAATAGAGAATGAATCACTCCTAATTAACAAAGGGGCTTGGACCGCTTTTGTTAATTAGTAGCAGAATGTGCTCCATGTTCTAAGTTTAGAAGAGTTGTGCAAGCTTGTGGTTTCCTGGTGGTGACATTTCCTAGTGTACCCCCATACCTCCCAACTTTCTGAGATGGGAATGAGGGACATCTATTAGCAGAAGTATGTAGGCAAAGGACATGCCCCCTTCCACGTCCCCTTAAAGGCTAAAAGACAGAATTCAGAGTAATGGTTAACGATTCTTATTCTGAATGGTCTAAGGTTATCAGTGGTGTACCCCAAGGTTCAGTGTTGGGACCCATACTTTTTAATATCTTTATAAATGATATAGGGTCTGGGATTAAAAGTACCATTTCAGTCTTTTCAGATGACACCAAGCTATGCAGCGGAATAATGTTCTTACAGGATGTCTCCAAGTTGCAAGCCAACCTGCACTGTTTAATTGGGCAGCTATGTGGCAGATGAGGTTTAATGTAAACTTATACACTTAGGGGCTAAGAATATGCATGCATCATACATACTAGGGGGAGTACAACTGGGGGAATCCATAGTGGAGAAGGATCTGGGTGTTTCGGCAGATCATAAGCTTAATAATGGCATGCAATGCCAAGCTGTGGTTTCCAAAGCAAGTAAAATCCTTTCTTGTATAAAGAGAGGTATGGACTCCAGAGAGAGAGATATCATTTTGCCTCTGTACAAATCATTAGTAAGACCTCATCTGGAATATTCAGTTCAGGTTTGGGCACCAGTTCTCAAAAAGGATATCGGGGAACTGGAGAAAGTGCAGAGAAGGGCAAACAAACTGATAAGAGGCATGGAGGAGCTCAGCTATGAGGAAAGATTAGAGGAGCTGAATTTATTCTCCCTTGATAAGAGGAGATTAAGGAGGGAAATGATTAACATACAAATACATAACTGGTCCATACAGTGAACTTGGTGTTAAGTTATTCACTTTAAGCTCATCACAGAGGATAAGGGGGCACTCTTTACGTCTGGAAAAAAAGAGATATTATCTCCAAATACGGAAAGGTTTCTTCACAGTAAAAGGTGTGAAAATGTGGAATAGATTCCCTCCAGAGGTGGTTCTGTCCAGCTCAGTAGATTGCTTTAAAAAGGCCCGAATTCTTTCCTAAATGTACGTAATATAACTGGCTACTAACATTTATAGGTAAGGTTGATCCATGGAATATCTGATTGCCTCTTGGGGGATCAGGAAGGATTTTTTCCCCAGCTGTAGTAATTAGGTCAAGCTTTTCTGGGGTTTTTTGCTTTCCTCTGGATCAACTGTGGGTATAGGTTTGGGTAAATGAGATTGTATGATTTTTTTTTCTCTTTTTTTGGTTGAACTAGATGGACTTTTGTCTTTTTTCAACCTGACCAACTATGTAACTATGTAAAGGGAGAATTATTTTTAAAAAATGATTGGTTAAACCCACAAGTGCTTTTTTACAACTACTATTCCTATATATTGGCTTTTAAAATTAACAAATTCAGCAATTTTTTAAATTGAATGAAAGTTTTAGCACTGGGAAACACTTTTTGAAAGATAAATAGTGCATTTTATATACAACTATATAGATCAGACCAAAATGAGGGACAAATGATAAGGAAAGAGGGAAAGAGGGACTTTGTTCCAAATCAGCGACTTTCCCTGGAAATCAGGGACAGTTGGGAGCTATGTACCCCCAAAGCTTACTTGTTCCCTAGTGTCCTGAGAAGATTCCAAATGGCCGCTATACTCCTAGTGTTCTATGTTCTGAGAGACCCTAATGCCCCGTACACACGATCCGAAAATCGGACGACAGATCGTCCGTTTTTTTATTGCATGCTAATCTCAGATCGAATCGGAAGAGTTTACTAAAGTCACGAAAATTCTAGTACGACAGAATAAAAAATCGAAAGTGTGTTGTAGTGTATGTGTATGTGTATGTGTTGTAGTGTATTTGTATTGTATTTTTGGACGACAATTGTACTGATTAAACGAAAACCGTACGATCTGGTATCATATGAAAAAATGTATGGAGCTTGCTCCTTCTAAAATTTTCGTTCTGTCGGGATCAGCTGTCGAAAGAAGTGTATACACCATATGAAAATTGTACGATTCTTCCTCGGACGACGATTTCCGCCCGATTTTCAGAACGTGTGTACGGGCCATTAGGGGGGGTTTTACTAAAAGAGAGTGGAAATCTGGTGCAGCTCTGCATGGTAGCCAATCAGCTCCTAACTTCATCTTGTTCAATAAAGCTTTGACAAAATAACCTGGACGCTGATGGGTTGCTATGCAGAGCTGCACCAGATTTTGAAGCAGTGAATCCTGCGTGTTAATCAAATCGCATTGCAATTGCACGGTGTCCATGCGATCTACTGCAGGTGTCAATGTTAGATTAACGACACCCCAAAACAGCTTGCAAAACACAGTGTGATTGCCAAAACACCCATGCAATGCAATTCAAGTGCGGGGAAAAAAAGGGTCCTGCATCATTTTGGAGCGGATGCAATGCAATTTAAACCATACAAACTGTTGTGATTCCTGTGTGAATCACATGTGGTGTCTCGCAATGCATAAGTGTGAACCCAGGCTAAGTAAATCAACCCCTTAGTGACAACATCATTTTTAGTGTTTCTGTAGTCGGACCCCCTTGTTCCTAGTGTCTGTTTGCAAGTGTCTCCCAATGCCTTCTAGCATGATCTCTGTAGTTTCCAGTATTTTCTAGACTGCCTCCTGTGTTCCTGCTAGCAACCTGTATCTCTGCACATGTGTCCTCTGAGCATTCCAATGTCCTTGTGTACCTTTGCCAACTTTCATTCTTCTAGCCCATCTGTGATCCCCTGTGAGTTTATGCCTGCTATTTGTTAGTATCACATCCCCTATAGACGCTGCTTGCAAAGTGCCTCTATCCCCTGAAGACACTATTTGCAGGTAATCGCATTGGGTGGGACCAAACACGTGCTGTCTACCCATGGTGGCGGGAATCACATGCCTGTGATTGTCTTCGTATTGTAAGTACATTACCTTATAAAAAGTCAGTGATTTTAAAAATTCTGCACAATGGCTGTCCCTTCTAGCTTTAAGGCTCTGTTCACACTGCTGCGACATGGGATCCAACTTGTGAGACCCCAAGTCGCATGACATGTCAAATTTAATGTTTCCCTATGAGAGCCATCTTAACTAATACCACACAAGTCGCTCTGACTTTAGGAAATGTTCCTGCACCACTTTGGTCCGACTTGGGTGCGATTTCAGCCCTTGTACAGACTCCAAAATAGCTACTAGACTAATGTCTAGTGTCTCTGGTAAGAAGTTTACCATACATGTGGGTCTTGTGATTCTTTGGAACCCTGTATTCCTTCTGCACCGAATGCTCTGCGTCTCAAACTTTGAAGTGTGTCTTCTTATCCTTTGGGATTTTCCATTTTGATTTTGGACTGTTCAAAAGGATATGTATCCATCTGTACAGACATTATACACACATTTGCCTTTTTTCTGCTTTATTCACTTTTATTATCTTTGTCTTTCTCCCTAAAAAACACACACATTTGTATATGCTTGTTTATTCATATTTGAATTGTCCATATGTACATGTGTCCGTCTGTACATATATACACTTTATATGTTTACTTTTATTTTTGGTTCAGGGTGAATTACCATATTATAATATATATGCTTTATGGCTTGAGTGTCTTTTGGCACTTCTAAAATAATAATACTTAGAAGCACTATTGCATCTTTATTGAATGCACGAGGGGTCTTCAAAAAGTTTCCGCACTTTTGAAGAACCTACTGTATACAGTATGCATACTGTATATATATATATATATATTTTTTTTTTTTTTCATGTAGCACTAAGCTTACACTACTGGTACCTTCTCATGGTATAGTAACAGTATATGATATAATTTTATTGTATGCACTGTAGCACTTTTGAATTTTAAAGGGACATTGCACCCACTTTCGTTGAAATAGCTTTTTTACGTCTAGTATCTAGATTGTGTAGTCGATGCAGCAGTCCTTATTTATATTTTATTTGCTAGCGCAAGGAATTTATTTGGTTTGCCTTTATCACGAGTCCGCAGTCCGCTTCAGTTTCTCCCTGTGACTGTGTATCTCTAGTCTGTTTCCTGCTCAGTGTCCTAGTGCAATTCTACCTTGTCCTAGTGATTCCCATTTGTTAGTGATCTTGTTTGTCTCTTTGCATTACTACTTGTTCTCAGTGTCTGTGTGTTTCCATGTACACCTTCTATTTTGGGCTAAACTCCCTACTGTTCTCTGATCCCTGCACCTCAGTGCCTGCTTATTAGCCCTTAGTTCTCAGTAGCTGCCTGCTTGGGTATCATCTCCACCACCTCCACCTTCAGGAGCTCTGGATAAGAGGAGAGGGTTCCTTAAGTCAGGTATACATGTACCTAAAATTGGCTGGTTCAGCAGGAATCATCCAATTTTTGGTATGTGTGTACTCTCTGTTCAACAGAAGCCGGTCTAACGGCATCCCACTGCTGTCAGAAACTCCTGTACTCTTGTCTCCCTGTGACCCCTGCATTCCAGTGCCGTAACTGTCTCTTAAGCCTCGTACACACGATGCGACAATCGAACGGCTATCGTATGACCAAGCCGAACGTAGTGACATGTTACGAGCGTATAAAGAGGACGTTCAGGTGCATATAATTTGTGAATTAGGAACGAACGGACATTTCTGGGCGTTCCTGACTTCTGAGCATGCGTGTTTTGCACAGTACAACTTGTTGGACCAACTTCTCTGTACACACGGTACAAAGGTCGTATGTAAGTTTTCTAGTCTGCTCATCCAACTTCTGTTGTACAACCGTCGTATGTCGGCTGTTCTAATTGCACGTACTAATGGTCGGATGATCGTACAACAAGCAGTCGTACGACCGTTTTCATACGATCGTCGCATCATGTGTACGAGGCTTTACTGTTAATCTGTGCCCCACCTGCCTGTAAGACCAGCACTCCAGTTCCATATCTTACTCTTACTATTCCTGTGAGTTCAGTTACCTGCTCTTACCCAGATCCTCGTTTGTTCTTCCCTGTACAATTTCAGCTGTAGCCAGTCAGTGTGAATGCTATTGAAGGACTATTATCCCAACCATAAGGCCCAGTTCACATATATCTAACAGAATGCCCCTTACAGGTGGGATTTTTAAGGCAATTATTAAAGGTCAAAAAATCATACTTAAAATTTACATTCTTTTATTGGTTTTGGTTAAAATATGTCCAAGGTTAGTTTAAAAGAACATTGTGCAAGATCACAAATAGTGTTGAGCGAACCCGGACTGTAACGTTCAGGTCCGTACCGAACTTTGGGTTGTCCGGGACCCGGACCCGAACACGGACCTTTCAAAAAATGTTTGGGTTTGGGTTCTGGGTTCTGGTAGTTGATCACGCATGTTGAATAGCTGCAGGGCAGCCAATAAACAAGCGTTTCACTGGTTTGCCCTTAGAAGCCATAACAGCCATGCCTACTAATGGCATGGCTGTGATTGACCAGTGCATCATGCGACCCAGCCTCTATATGAGGCTGGAGTCACAGTGCTGCATGTCACATGCTCTTGGGTTAGTGTAGGGAGAGGAAGCTGCCGGCGTTTTTGTGAGGGACAGATTGCAGACATTTTAACATCTGATCCTGCATCCTGAGATTACTACTACTGTTGCTCTGAGGGACAGATTCCAGAAATTTGAGATTTCACATACTGCTGCTTTGAGTCACAGATTGCAGATCAAACTCTGCATAACACAACGATCACTACGATCGTACACAACGATCAGATTGTGGGAGTAAGTTGAGATTTCACATACTGCTGCTTTGAGTGACAGATTGCAGATCAAACCCTTCATAACACAACGATCGTTACAATCGTACACAACGATCAGATTGTGGGATCGTACACAATGATCAGATTGTGGGAGTAATTTGAGATTTCACATACTGCTGCTTTGAGTGATCTGACTGCACTAGGTAGAGGCTTCTGCTTAGAGGGACAGATTATTGTTCAAAAATCATCTCCTAGTTCTAAAGGGAGAGGTTCTAGCTGCAGCTGTAATTGACACATTATTGTTCAAAAATCATCTCCTAGTTTATTTGATTTTAATTTATTTTCCCTATCGCCATTTTTTTGTAGGGCACTTGCCCTACTCTTACCCCCATTTTACTTCCTTTTGCAGCCCTCTAACACTTGCCAGGACTTTGTTACAGCCATTTTTGTGCCTAAAAGTTCGGGTCCCCATTGACTTCAATGGGGTTCGGGGTCCGGGATAAAGTTCGGGCAACGTTCGGTGCCGAACCCGGACTTTTTCCCAAAGTTCGTTTGGACCCTCCGAACCCGAACGTCTAGGTGTTCGCTCAAATCTAATCAAAAACATTGTGCAAGCATAAGTACAAAAAACTTTCCCAAAGAAATGATGGTATCCCCCAACCAGGATGAGAGAGCACTAGTGAAACAAGGTGGTCACTACTAGGTGGGGAACCCAAACCAAAAAAAGAATGTAAATTTTAAGTATGGTTTTTTGACCTTTAATTATTGCGTTAAAAATCCCACCCATAAGGGGTATTCTCTTTGACATAAAAAAGGGATGATGGCAATTAACACCCCTGATTGTAGAGGTAACCACCAATCAGTTCACATATGTCTGGCCGCGGTTTCAGCTCTGTTTTTAAAAGAAGTCCGCTTTTGTACGCCGATTGTGGTACGAATTTTGACTTGAGATCACACCTAAACCAGTTCGAAAAATGCACAGGACTCTTTCATGCCCCACCCAGACATATGTGATTCGGCTCCATTGAAAGCCGTTCAGTTGACATGTTATGCGAATCAATGCAGTTCAAATGCGGTTCAAAATGCATCCAATTCGCATATGTGTGAACCGAGCCTTAAGCCTGGTACACACTATAAGTTTTTTTTTTGTTCAACCCAGCGGGTTGCTGGCTGCAGTTGTAAGCTGAGAGCTCCAGTCAGAGACCCTGTACCAACCATCTGAAGTTAGTACAGCGATCTCCCCCGCTGAGCTGTTGTGTTCTGACAGTGGGACGGCTCCCCCATCAGAACACTCTGATCAGCGCCATTGACTGAGAGCGCTGAATGGAAGTCGGTCAGCTGCTGGTTTTCCAGCATCCTCGTCCGACAGAAGCTGGCTTCTGTCGGACAGACCAACATACACACGGGCTGAATGTCGGCCATTTGTTTTTGAACTGGCCGATGTCTCCTGTCATTCGGCCCGTCTGGGTACGGGGCTTTAGTGATAACCCTATTCATGACACTATCTAATCCAGTGTTTCTCAACCTTTTTTCAGTCAAGCCACCAAAGTGGGGTTCGTGATCTCTCTCCTCCTAGAAGGACCCCAAGCCTGGGCCCACTGCCTTCTGGAGTGGAAAGCCTCGGAGACTACCAGTCTTGACCGGTTCTTCCAGGCAATGGCCCAACTGTATGAAGCTCCCCACCAGGTGGCCACAGCGGATGCAGCCCTCAATGCTCTGCGGCAGGGCCGCTGCCCAGCGGAGGAGTATGTGTCGGAATTCCGGCGGTGGAGTGTGGACACTGCCTGGAATGATGCGGCCCATAGCTACCAATTCCGGCTGGGTCTCTCGGAGCCGCTCAAGGATGAGCTGGCTCGCGTCAGAGTCCCGCACACCCTAGATGCCCTGATCAATCTGGCCATTCAGATTGATTGGGGTCTGCGGGAATGCAGGGCCCAGAGATGCGCTGGTCCGGCACGCCTGACTCGGATGCTACCTAAGGTTCCCAGCTACCTGGTCCCAAGCCCAGCTGCCTCCTCCTCCGTTCCACCTGACCACCTGGAATCTGTACGAAACGGGCTTCTACGCCCGTCCCTAACCAGCGAAGAATGCCAGAGATGCATGTCCCAGAACCTGTGCCTATACTGTGGGGGTCCCAGGCACCTGGTAAGGAACTGTCCCGCAAAGGCTGGGAAGTGCACCACCAACCACTCGGATGGACTGATGTATTTGCCCAGTGATAAGGCTCACCTTGTGCTTTCTCTTTCTCTACTGCTTTCCGGCGGGACCATCCCAGTGTAGGCTATCCTTGATTCTGGTGCATGCAGCTGCTTCGTTGACATCTCCTTTGCAGCGCATCACCAGATCCCCCTTCGAACCAAGGAACATCCTATGGTCATCCGGCTAGCAGATGGATCAAACATGAAATCAGGCACAGTCACCCAAGAAACCATCCCCGTGCTCACCACGACCAAGGGAGGACATGCTGAGTTTCTGCTGCTGGATGCCATTGTGTCCCCACTGTTCCCAGTTATTCTGGGCCTCCCATGGCTCCGGACCCATAACCCCCAGATTGACTGGGCACGGGCGAAATTTTCTTCCCTCTATTGCTCCCATCACTGTCTGCCTCAGCGTCCGGAGAATCCCTCAGCCTTGCTCAGTCTGGACACAGACGTTGATCAGGAGTCCCACTTGGACAACCCCGAACCATACCATGAGTTCCTGGACGTCTTTAGTAAGAAGGGGACTGACGTTCTCCCTCCGCAACGATCCTATAATTGTCCCATCGACCTCCTACCGGGAGCAGAGGTCCCGTTCGGTCGGATATTTCCCCTGTCTGAGGTGGAGTTAGCCGCCCTCAAGGCTTACTTGGATGAAAACCTGGAGATGGGCTTTATTAGGCCATCCACCTCCCCGGCCGGAGCCGGTATCTTCTTTGTAGAGAAGAAGGACCATTCACTCCGTCCCTGTATTGATTATCGAGAACTCAACCAGATCACCATCAAAAACCGGTACCCGCTGCCCTTGGTTCCAGAGCTCTTCCAGAGGTTGGGTACTGCAACTGTCTTCACTAAGTTGGACTTACGCGGGGCATAGAACCTTATCCACATCCGTGAAGGGGATCAGTGGAAGACTGTCTTCCGTACGAGGTTCGGACACTATGAGTAGCTTGTAATGCTCTTCGGGCAATGCCCCTGCGACCTTTCAGCACTTAGTGAACAACATCTTCCGGGACTTTTTGGACCAGTTTCTAGTCGTGTATCTAGACGATATCCTGATCTTTTCCCCCTCTCTGGAAGAGCATCGCAGGCATGTTAAGAGTGTACTTACCCGTCTCCGACTACATGGCCTCTCTGCCAAGGTGGAAAAGTGCGCCTTTGAATGTGCCAGCATCTCATTTCTGGGTTTCCACATTTCTACTGCCGGAATTACCATGGACCCCCAAAAGGTCTCGGCCATCCTGGACTGGCCTGCTCCAGTCGATAAGAAGGGAGTCCAGCGATTCGTTGGGTTTGCAAACTTTTACCGGAAGTTTATCAGGGGTTCTCAGCAGTTATCGCCCCAATAACCCAACTCACTAAGAAGGACTCACGTTTCTGCTGAACTCCCGAGGCCAAAGACGCCTTCTTCCGGCTCAAGGAGCTGTTCACATCCGCTCCCATCCTCAAGCACCCAGACTCTGCACTACCGTATATCCTGGAGGTAGATGCCTCTGAAACAGCAGTGGGAGCTGTTCTCTCACAGAGACGAGGCCCAAAGGCTTCACTCCATCCCATTGCCTTTTTCTCCAGGAAACTATCCCCTCCGGAAAGAAACTATAATGTTGGTGACAGGGAATTGCTGGCAATAAAGTCGGCTCTGGAGGAATGGCGGTACCTCCTGGAAGGGGCGGCTCACCCTGTATTGGTTTTTACTGACCACAAAAACCTTAAGTACCTGCGGACCACCAAGAGACTGAAACCCCGACAGACGAGATGGGCACTGTTTTTCTGTCGCTTCCAACTTCACATCACTTACAGGCCGGGGCTTAAAACGTAAAGCCAGATACGCTGTCGAGGATGTTCCATGTCCCAGAGGACACTTCCCTGCCAGACACTATGCTTCCAGCCCACAGTTTCCTGCTTACCCAGGAGGACCTTTTGACCTGAATCAGGAAATCCTTAGTGAACCGCCAGACCCCCAACTTACACTAAAAAATGGGCTGTGGTGGTTTGAGAACAGACTGTATATCCCCCAGGAACTCCGCTCAGTAGCCCTTGCACTCTGCCATGACACCAAGTTGGCTGGGCACTTTGGTGGTAGCAAGACAACCCAGCTACTCTCCCGCTCATTCTGGTGGCCTTGGCTGAAGGAAGATTGCCAGAATTACATAACCGCCTGTCCTGTCTGCAACAGAAATAAAACAGAAAAATCTAAGGCCCGGGGACTACTTAATCCGTTATCCATCCCGGAACGACCATGGTCCCAGATTGCTATGGACTTCATAGTCGAATTACCGCTGTCCGCAGGATGTAACACAATTATGGTGGTTGTAGACCGGCTTACAAAAATGGCCCATATTGTCCCAATGAAAGGCACCCCTCAGCTGCTGAAACCGCAGAAACCTTCATAAAGGAGGTGATTCCTATCAACATCGTGTTGGACCGGGGAGTGCAGTTCACCTCCCGCTTCTGGAGGTCCCTGTGTGCCACTTTGGGCATCAAATTGGCCTTCTCCTCGGCCTACCATCCAATGGGCAGACAGAAAGGACCAACCAGACCCTGGAACAATACTTGCGGTGTTACTCCTCCTACGCTCAAGATGACTGGGTCTCCCTCCTACCCGTAGCCGAGTTTGCCTACAATAACTCTATGCATTCTGCTACCAAGCAGTCCCCTTTCTGGGCAAATCTTGGCTACCACCCTACCTTTCTGCCCGACTTGGCCTTGGAGAGCCCCGTACCTGCTGTTCAGGACATGAGTCAATTTTTAGAGAGGAACAACAAGCTCCTTTAGGAGACCCTCACCCAAACCCAGGCCACCAGCAAAAGGAACTTTGCTAAGGGGAGACGGGGAGAACTGGACTTACAAGTTGGTCAGCGGGTCTGGTTGTCCACAAAGAACCTAAGACTCTCCTATCCCTCTAAAAAGCTGGGAACCAGATGTATAGGAACATTTCCTATCAAAAGGAAAATCAACCGAGTAGCCTACAAGCTAGACCTCCCTGCATCTCTGCATATCCACCCGGTCTTTCACATCAATTTACTCAAACCAGCAGTTAAGGATGTCTTTCCGGGGCTTAGCACAGCGCCCCCAGGACCAGTCTCGGTGGA
The DNA here is from genome assembly GCA_018402905.1 of Glandirana rugosa. Lineage (NCBI taxonomy): Eukaryota > Metazoa > Chordata > Amphibia > Anura > Ranidae > Glandirana > Glandirana rugosa. The sequence continues at coordinate 853,264 of BLSH010194870.1, forward strand.
CGGAGAGGAGGAATTTGAGGTGGAGACTATCCTCGATTGTAGGAAAAGAGGAGGCAGCACCCAGTTCCTGGTCAAATGGAGGGGCTATGGACCCGAAGAGAGTTCCTGGGAGCCAGAGGAAAACCTTCATGCAAATGAATTGATCAGAGCCTTCTGGAGGAGACACCCGACTAAGAGAGCCCGTTTGGGCATCTGGAGGCTGCTCCTGGGGGGGGGGGGCAATGTTAGAAAATCACCTTTTCTGGCCGTTTTGCCTGCCTGTGCGCGTTTGCACGCGCCCGTGCCCTCCAATGGCGCCAAACGACCTATTTAAGCAGACAGCATCCTGTAGCAGATGCTGTCCATTCTACAGCATTCCTGTGACCCCGTGATTACTCTGAGAGACTCTTCCTGTACCTTTGACCCCGGCTTTACTTGGACTTTGCTGTTTTCTGCCTGCCCTGACCTCCGGCCTGTCTACGACTACTTTTTTGTCTGATCCTTCTGTACCTTGCTGCCCGTATGTTGCCGACCCTGCCTGCACCCGAACACCCACCTGCCTGCTCCATTGTACTGCATCAGCCAGCCTGTTGCCCACCCGGACTGCACCACTACTCTTCTGCCTAGCACAAGCTCCAGTGGACTTTCACGCACCACCAAGTGACCCAGTCAAACCCTCGTGCCCCCTTGTGCTTTTGAACTCCCTGTCTGCACTACCAGGGGTTCTCGAACCAGGGCCGCAAGAGAAGTGATCCCCTGCATAAGTCAGACTTGACCACCAGGTACGTGACAGCATCACAGGAGACAGTATACAGCTCAGCATCACCTGGCACAGTATACAGCTCAGTATCACAGGACACAGTATACAGCTCAGCATCACAGGACACAGTATACAGCTCAGCATCACAGGACACAGTATACAGCCCCAGCATCACAGGACATAGTATACAGCTCAGTATCACAGGGCACAGTATACAGCTCAGCATCACAGGACATAGTATACAGCTCAGCATCACAGGGCACAGTATACAACCC
>BLSH010194870.1:854287-866013 GCA_018402905.1 Glandirana rugosa
CCTGCCTGCACCCGAACACCCACCTGCCTGCTCCATTGTACTGCATCAGCCAGCCTGTTGCCCACCCGGACTGCACCACTACTCTTCTGCCTAGCACAAGCTCCAGTGGACTTTCACGCACCACCAAGTGACCCAGTCAAACCCTCGTGCCCCCTTGTGCTTTTGAACTCCCTGTCTGCACTACCAGGGGTTCTCGAACCAGGGCCGCAAGAGAAGTGATCCCCTGCATAAGTCAGACTTGACCACCAGGTACGTGACAGCATCACAGGAGACAGTATACAGCTCAGCATCACCTGGCACAGTATACAGCTCAGTATCACAGGACACAGTATACAGCTCAGCATCACAGGACACAGTATACAGCTCAGCATCACAGGACACAGTATACAGCCCCAGCATCACAGGACACAGTGTACAGCTCAGCATCACAGGACACAGTATACAGCTCAGCATCACAGGACATAGTATACAGCTCAGCATCACAGGGCACAGTATACAACCCCAGCATCACAAGACACAGTATACAGCTCAGCATCACAGGACACAGTATACAGCTGAGCACCGCAGGACACAGTATACAGCCCCAGCATCACAGGACACAGTATACAGCTCAGCATCACAGGGCACAGTATACAGCCCCAGCATCACAGGACACAGTATACAGCTGTCCTGTGATGCTGAGCTGTATACTGTGTCCTGTGATGCTGAGCTGTATACTGTGTCCTGTGATGCTGAGTTGTATACTGTGTCCTGTGATGCTGAGCTGTGTACTCCTGACACAATATGTGGAATACAGGGGAGGGAGTGTGTGGATTCTATAAGGGGTGGGGCTTATTAGATGTAGGAGGCGTCAAAAAGGAAGGGTGGGGCCTGGCTCCCCCATCCTAAAACTTCACCAGCCGCCACTGATATACACACTCTCCAGCATATACACTTCTCCAACTTCACTCCAGCATACTTCTTGCTTCTCTGATTTCTCCTAGTTCCTCTCTCCTACACACTTCTTACTTCTCGCTGGCGAGGCCTGGAAGGAAATTTACCAGGCCTCCAAACAGACTCGTATGACCTAGCTAGCACATGTGAGACCTGATGTACATTTATCAGGCCTCCGGACCACCCTTTGTGGGTATGGAGTTGAAGTTCCCCTGGTGTAGCAAAGTTAGTTAGTTGGTGCTAGCTAGCCACGATTGGACTAAAACTCCCAGCCTATCCGCACACTGTCCATGACTAGGGTTGCAAACTCATACCTTTAAACCCGAACACATATTAATTACACAGGACCTGGGCTGATTAAGGTAGTAAATAAACTCACTTAGTGCCTTATCTGCATTCTTCCCAATCTGCATTGTGCATCTCACTTCCCTGGGCTGTGTCCCTCACTGTTACTTGTAGTTCCTTCCGGAGGTCTCTCTGATATTGTTCTCACTCCCGCTGTTCTCTTCCACTCGTCCTTGTGCCTCTCCTCCAGGATCTCTCTCTCTTCCTGGCTGCACCTGAGCTCTTCTAGGCCGAGGTCCCCCCCCCCCCCCAGACTAAAGGCTTCCTCAGGCCCTGACAGCCTGCACACTACTCCATCTCCGTCACTTCCACCCAAACTTCTCCTGCACACTTTTCCACTGGGCAGACCACAGTATTTAAGGAGGCCTGCCCCCTACCAATCCAAGTTGGGGATTGGTCAGGGCTCCTTAACATACCTCAGAAAGCCTCACCTCCTATTCCCATCCCCTTTTCCAGAACTGAAGAAGAGGGGAGGGGTAACCAAGGGGTGTTGCTTCTTGCAGTCTCCAGTCCTCCCTGGGCCCCTCCTCGGCCCAGAATCAAAACAATCGGGCCTGACTCTCAGTCAGGCCTGACTAAATTTACCTACACTCTACAAAAATCTCTAAGCACCTACCTATGGTAGAGGGCGCTACACAAAATAATAATAAAAAAAAAATTACCTTCGATACACTTTAGGGTGTAATATATAAAGTCATCATTTGTGTTTGACAAACTGTGTAAGATATGAAATATAAGTGTTAGTAGTGTAAAATAAATATTAAAATAAAGAAAACATAAACATCCTAAAACATAAGTATCCGAGGATTCCACCAAACTGGGATGTGGTTATTATCGCTCATTGTTTGTCAGGTAGGACTGAAATAACCCCATAAACAATGCCAAATGAACATTGTGATTTGTTTCATGTGGTTGCTAAACAGAGGTCCGCCAAGTAATTTATGATAGAAATGTCCTTCAGTTGTTTCACCGAGCCCCACTTTCACCCTGGAAGACCTTCTAACAGGTTTTTTTATGAGTCAGAGGATCCCCCAGTGAATGAAATGTTCTCTCTGGCAAGGTTATCTCTAGCTTTCTCCTTCAAACACATCTGTGTGTTTCTGAGTGTCAAGAATGTTTGGCTGAAATATTGGTCTGCGTTCCTCACAGGCTCAGAAAATAGTGGATATACTGTAGATCAGGGGTGGGCAATTCCGTTTCCCAAGTGGGCCACATGAGAAACTGGTACTGTTGTGGAGGGCACATAATCCCTTCTATTTCTGTATGTGGATGATGGCACCGTAATTATTTTCATTTTAAAAAAGTACCATTTTCCTAATCGAGCAGTCATATGACTCAGCTCTTTCCCAGCCTGTCTGCAGGTTAATAGAAACATAGAAAAGTGATGGCAGAAAAAGACTGAGTAGTCCATCGAGTCTGCCCCCCCCCCTTTTTTTTGTTTTCACATTAACCTCGTTGTCTGACTATAGATTTATGTTTATCCCAAGCATGTTTAAGCAGGAGGAGCTTCTAGTCCTCTGCTGCTGGTCACATGTTAAAAAAGCTGCCTTTGGGATATAGGGATAAAAATGAATAAATAATATCAATAAACTGTTTTAAATTGTCTTACAAACATATACAGGTGCATCTCAAAAAAATTGAATATCATCAAAAAGTTAATTTATTTCAGTAATTCAATTCAATATAGGGATAAAAATGAATAAATAATATCAATAAACTGTTTTAAATTGTCTTACAAACATATACAGGTGCATCTCAAAAAATTTGAATATCATCAAAAAGTTAATTTATTTCAGTAATTCAATTCAAATTCAAAAAGTGAAACTATTTATATATATTTTTTATATAGATGTGTTACACACAGAGTGATATATTCTTTCTTTTAATTCTGATGATTATGGCTTACAGCTAGTGAAAACCCAAAATTCAGAATCTCAGAAAACTAGAATAACATAAGACCAAAAAGGATCTTTAATACAGAAATGTTGGCTTAGTGAAAAGTATGTCCATGTACAGTATAGTATGCACTCAATACTTGCTTGGGGCTCCTTTTGCATGAATTACTACATCAATGTTGCGTGGCATGGAGGTGATCCACCTGTGGCACTGCTAAGATGTTATGAAAGCCCAGGTTTCTTTGATAGTGGCTTTCAGTTCATCTGCATTGTTGGGTCTGGTGTCTCTCATCTTCCTCATGACAATATCCCACAGATTCTCTATGGGGTTTAGGTCAGGCGAGTTTGCTGGCCAATCAAGCACAGTGATACCATGATTATTAAACCAGTTATTGGTACTTTTGGCAGTGTAGGCAGGTGCCAATTCCAGCATACTAGCACATAATGGGAGACTTACCTTGAAACAAAGCCCTTCAGTGGCGCGTTGTCACCACTGACAGGGCTTCCATCTTCAGTAAATTCAATAAAAATGGCAGCGCCGAAAAAACATTTTTTGACAGGTAAATCCAATTACACAAAAACTGTGACCGATACGTACCATCAAGGGTACTAGAAGCTAAATATCCTTAAACTAGTTCAGAGTGATATTACACAATGTTCGTAGTAGAATAAAAGAAATCCTCCTTCTGGAAGTGGAAGGGGTAAACTCTTACCAGAAACCAGTGGAGTATAGGCTGTATGAGATCCTGGAATCACCCGGTACCATCCGGTCTTCAGGTCCTCATTCAGATTTCGTCTCAAGGTGTACCACCACCAACAACCGTCTCAGGGTCCAGGAGGATTTCTTTTATTCTACTACGAACATTGTGTAATATCACTCTGAACTAGTTTAAGGATATTTAGCTTCTAGTACCCTTGATGGTACATATCGGTTGCAGGTTTTGTGTAATTGGATTTACCTGTCAAAAAAATTTTTTTTGGCGCTGCCATTTTTATTGAATTTACTGACTTTACAAACTGATCTGTTTGCTGTGCGGGCTGCCAACTGTGGAGCAATCCTCTTACCTATTGTGTATTGGAGTGAACACGGGATTCCTTTCCTTTTATCTACTTCCATCTTCACCAGGTCTTCCTTCTGGGATCATAGGCTCCGGCTGTCTGTCTGGCCGAGGCGCGATGACGTCACTCATGCGCATGTGTGCGGGAGTCCCGGCCACGGGCACAGGTATGCCGTTCCTTCAGAGAGCATGCTTCTGTGCTCGCTAGAATATATCCTAAATAGTGCACGTTTAGGAGATATTCATTTTACCTGCAGGTAAGCTTTATTATGAGTTTACCTGTAGATACAAATAGAAAACAAGAGTTTATTAGCATTTTAATCTACATGTAATATCCCATCCCCATTGTGTTTTGCTGGTTAGTGGACATGGAGGAGGAGTGAGGGAGTAGGCTGTCATTTAGCACTGTGTATACACCCACATGTGTGACTCTATAGCAGGGGGCCAGTTCACTGTCCCTCAGACTGTTGAGCGGCCAGATCAATGCAGCCTGATCGGTGCCCAACAGCACAGCCTCACTAGTGCCCACCAGCGCAGCCTCAGTGCCCATCAATGCAGCCTCACCAGTGCTCATCAATGTAGCCTGATCAGTGCCCATCAATGCAGCCTTACCAGTGACCATCAATGCAGCCTTACCAATGCCCATCAATGCAGTCTGATCATTGCCCATCAGTGCAGTCTCACCAGTGCCCATCAGTGCAGCCTCACCAGTGCCCATGAATGCAGCCTCACCAGTGCCCATCAATGCAGCTTGTTCATTACCCATCAGCGCAGCCTGATCAGTGCCCATCAGTGCAGCCTCACCAGTGCCCATCAATGCAGCCTGATCAGTGCCCATCAATGCAGCCTCACCAGTACCCATCTGCGCAGTCTCTCCATTGCACAGGGATTAGAGAGAGGAGTGCCGGGCGAGTTACCGCTGTCAACAGGCACACAGAAGACAGCTGCCAGGAGGACTAAGAGCCGGGATCCTTGTGTAGCTTTTCCGCGCTGGAGCGGGCTCCCTGTGTCTCTGCCCCCACCTTGGACAATGCGGAGATTGGTGCTGTTTCCCCCTATGAGGTGGGATCTCTCTGGATGGACCGCTTCTTGCAGGAGAGCTCCAGTGCCCGAACGCTGGCCGTATTTGGCCTGTGGGCTATAGTTTGAGTACCCCTGCTCTATCGTCACAAGGGCTGCTCAATTGTGATAGAAAGGAAATGCTCAGCATAGAAACTCACTGAAAACTGAGCATGTGCAAAGTTGCCACCACAGCTGCAAAATCCCTACCTGAATTAGGGACATGAACCGAAGGTGGAGATAGAGAGCAGCAGGTTTTTTTTACAGAAAACAAATCTTATAGTGATTGAGTGAGTGTGAACAGCATGTAATACACCATTTATTGATAGTTTTTTATGATGTGGGTTTACGAAAACTTCTGCTCAATTAAATATCCCAGATATATGGGTACACATAACTAGATATGATACTCCCCTTAACGAATATAAAACACAATTAGGGAACCAACCTTATCTAATAAGGTTAGCTAGCACCTCCCTGGGCCAAACAAGCATAACGTCAGCAGAGCAGCCTTTCTATGGGAACACCATTATAAAGCGGGTAATATAAGTATTGAACACATCACCATTTTTCTAGGTAAATATATTTCTAAAGGTGCTTTTGACATGAAAATTACACCATATGTCAGTAACAACCCATGCAATCCATTCATATAAAGAAACCAAAACAAATAAGTTAATAAATTAAGCTATGTGTAATAAAATGACTTAGGGAAAAGTATTGAACACACTAAATGAAATGTATTTCATTCTTCGTACCCAATCCTTTATTGGTAATGACAATTTCAAGACGCCTCCAGTATGGAGAATATAGTCGCATGCATTGCTCAGGTGTGATTTTGGCCCATTCTTTCACACACGCAGTCTTCAAATCTTGAAGATTCCGTGGGTCTCTTCTATGGACTCTGATCTTTAGGCCTCATACACACGGGCGTATATAAAATAATAAACAAAACGTCGGGCCCGACGTCAAGGAAAAAAAGTCGACGTTTTTCGGCGTTATGCATTGGCGTTTTTGAGCGCTAGTGAGCGTCGGCGTCAATAGACGTTTTTTAAAACAAAATCATTCCTCTGCTATTTTTCAACCTAAAAACGTCGGCGTCAAAAAACGCCGGAAAACGCCGGTATAATAATAGGTGGCATATGGTGGCATATGTTGGCGTTTCTTGGCATATTGTGGCGTCGGCGTCAAAAAGTTACAGCCTCAGAACGCGATGGCCATGGGTTCTACTTTCTGCTCACTAACGCCGACGCCACCTACAGCTCAGAAACGCCGACGTTTTTATGGGGCCATTGACTAACATGGAGAGCTGCAAAAAACGCCAGAAAACGCCGGCGTCAAAAAACGTCCGTGTGTATGAGGCCTTCGTTTTTCCATAGATTTTCTATTGGATTCAAGTCAATTGATTGGCTGGACCATTCTAGCAGCTTTATTTTCTTTCTTTGAAACCAATTGAGAGTTTCCTTGGCCTTGTGTTTGAGATCATTGTCTTGCTGAAATGTCCACCCTCGTTTCATCTTCATCATCCTGGTAGATGGCAGCAGATTGTTATCAAGAATGTCTCGGTACATTTTTCCATTCATTCTTCCTTCAAGATACAAAGTTTGCCAGTACCGTATGCTGAAAAACAGCCCCACACCATGATGTTCCCACCTCCAAACTTCACTGTTGGTATGGGGGTGTTTTGGGGTGATGTGCAGTGCCATTTGACCTCCAAACATGGTGTGTATTATGGCATCCAAAGAGTTAAATTGTGTTTTCCTCTGACCAGGCTATATTGTCCCAGTATTTCACAGGCTTGTATAAATGTTGTGCAGCAAACTTTAAACAAGGTTCAACATGCTTCTTTAGCAATGGAGCATGGTGAGTGTGCATACAGGCCGTGGCGGTTGAGTGCATTACTTATCATTTTCAATGAAACACAAGTGGTCCTTGGTTTGTGGACAATTCTTCTGATAATTCTTTCCACTGCTCTGTAAGAAGTATTGCGAGGAGCACCTGGTTGGGGCAGATTTATGGTGATATGATGTTCTCTACAGTGGCTGCAACAGTGCTTGTAACAGTCAGAAGCTTAGAAATCCTTCTGTAACCAATGCCATCGGTATGTTTTGCAACAATACGTTTGAAAAGGTCTTGAGAGAGCTCTTTGATTTTACCCATCACCCGTTTCTTGTGTGACACCTTGGTAATGAGACACCTTTTATAAGCCATCAGTTGAGACTGAATCAGCTGATATTAATTTGCATTGACAAGGGGCAGGATTGCTTTTTAATTACTGATAGATTTCAGCTGGTGTCTTGGCTTTCCATGCCTTTTTGCACCTGCCATTCTTCATGTGTTCAATACCTTTCCCCTGTGTCATTCCATTTTTTTACACGTAACTTAATTTCTGAACTTATTGTTTTGGTTTCTTTATATGCATGGATTGTTACCGACATGTGGTGAAAATTTCATGTCAATAGCTCCTTTACAAATATATTTACCTAGAAAAATGGTGACGTCTTCAATACTTATTTTACCCGCTTTATATTTCCTCCACTGTTCCTCCGGCATGTGACATCACTTTTGTAGCAAGGTGGAAGTTAAGACTAGTGGGGGTGTAGGCTCTGCCCCTTACCTGTAAGTTGGAGAGCAGGACTTGGCAACACCTCCTCGCATGCCCTCACCTGCATCATATCCTTGTTGCCCACCTCCCATGGTCCTCCCCAGTTGTTTGAGAGGTGGCACGATCCCTCGTACATGGCTGACGCCATTTGGAAAGGTTAGAAGTGTGACTGCCGCTGGTGTGTAGGCATGCACGCACATATGTAAATTGGACAAAAAAATAGCAGTTGCCTTTATAATAAAAGCAATGTAGTTGCATTGAATGCATGGTGTACACTTATTTACATTTGGTTTCTAATTTTGTGATTGACCTCACATGGGCTGGACAGGGACAGCCAAAGGGCCAGATGTGACCCAAGGGCCACAGAAAGCCCAAGTCTGCTGTACATAAATGCTGGTGGGTTGTCACTACTCCTATTAGCCATATAGTCAGTATACAACTGCGCCCAGGGCAGCCATCCCTCCTGCCCTTCTCTTGTCCTGGCCCTGTTATGTATATTTCCTTCCTCATATAATATAAAACATTTATGCACAAAAGTGCATAAATGTTTTATATTATACTTAGGGATGGAAGTTGTAGTCTTACCAGCCTACTATAAACTTGATTTAAAGTCCCATTCTCCTTGTCCCCCACCCCCTTCTTTTATTATCCTTCCTCATATAAGTGAATCCATAAGCACCTTGAAACATTTCAGAAGCAATTTGAAACTGCTTAGAGCCATTCATAAACATCTCAGAAACTAATGAAAAGCTGGTAAAACCAACATAAATGCTAGATAAAAGCAAGTTGCATTTGACTTGCTTTTAAATCTGAAGCTTGTGTGTATAAGCTTGACTCATTCACAGCAACTGGGTAGGTTATGTCCCATATAAGGCCACATTCACATGGGTGCATATCTGGGGATAGTTTGCTGTGTGGCTAAACGCCACCACAACAACACTCTGTGTTATGGCTGCATACAAATTGGCTAATTAGCTGTGGCCAAAACTCTTCAATGCGGTTCCTGGACGCACGCTGTCTATGTGGTTCGGAGGCTCTATTTCATGTAACTGCTCGGATGCACCACATTGCACATCACATCAGCATTGTGATGTGAATGGAGCACCTAGAAAATCACTGTTTTCTGACAGCCCTTGTGGTACAGTCGCCATTCTTTAACAATCCAAGCCCTAAATGTGATGGCTGCATTCCTTTTTTTTCTGTTACCTTCACCTGGTGATCTGGTCAGTAAGTGAGTTATTTCTTAAAGTGGTTCTCCATTCATTTTTAAAAAGTATTAAAAGTCAGTAGGTACAAATTCTGTAGCTGCTGACTTTTAAGTAGACACTTATGACCATGAATTTTCAACCAGGAGGGTTGAGGGGCTTTTTAGTTTCCTCAGTGTTTGGCAAAGTCAGTTTTGGGGCCTGGAGCCTGGGCTTTTAGTAGTGACCTTATTATGGTTCTGGGCTCCACCTTTGAGGTCTTTGCCCAAGAGTTAGGAGTGCTCCACCTAGGAGAGAGGTGGGAGCCAGAGCAACAAGGGGGCTACTAGTTGTGTACACTGAGTTGGTGAATGAACAGTTTGTAGGAGACAGACAAGGGTCTGGAGTGTAAGGCCAGAGTGGCAGTGTTGCAAGTGCAAGCCAGAAGGGCTGAATGTCATTTATTTTTATGAAAAATGAATGCTGAATACCAATGCGAAGGAAACCTCATGTTTTGTGTTATTCTGGAACTTTCTTTTAAATAAAAAAAAAAGAAGAAAACCTAGTGGTGGTGTGTCGTTAAAAGCTCTACATTTGATGCTAGTTCTCAATATACAGTATATATATATACACACAGAGACACACACACACACTCTTAGGACTAGTATACACTTGCTTCAAAACAGGGCGTTAGACAGGCGTTGTTAAAGCTCCCTTAACGCCAGTCAAAGCTCATATCACTAAATAAAATGGTTAGCTTACAGTCCTGTTTACACCTTGCGTTGGTTTAGCTGCGCTTCAGTTTCGCGTCACAAATTATACCCCATGTAGCTTTAGCCAGGCTTCAAAGCCTCTCCAACGCCTCCATAGAAGTCTATGACAAAGCTTGTTTGAAGCTCGCACCCAAGGCTTTTCAGAGGCTGTAATTCAGCTTTTGCTTTGCTGTGAGATATCAACAAACACACAGGGCGTTTACCAAGCTTCTACAAGGCTTTAAAAGTGCATCACTGAAGCCTCGTTGAAGCCTTGTTGAAGCCTCTTCGAAGCACCGCCACCAGAAAAGCTGGTTGAAGCTGTATGAACTTTAATGAGCATTGAAGCCGAAGCAAGTGTAAACTAGCACTTATAAATAAACGTAAACAAACATGTTAAAATGTCTTAAAATATGGACAGTATCAGTAGAGCAGTGGACAGTGTGAGTAGGGCAGAGGTTTATGTCAGTAGGACAATGGATGGTGTCAGTCAGTAGGTCAGTGGACGTGTCAGTAGGGTAGAGGTTGGTGTCAGTAGGACAGTGGATGGTGTCAATTAGTAGGGCAGTGGATGTGTCAGTAGGGCAGAGGTTGATGTCAGTAGGACAGTGGATGGTGTCAGTCAGTAGGGCAGTGGACGTGTGAGTAGGGCAGAGGTTGATGTCAGTAGGACAGTGGATGGTGTCAGTCAGTAGGTCAGTGGACGTGTAAGTAGGGTAGAGGTTGGTGTCAGTAGGACAGTGGATGGTGTCAATTAGTAGGGCAGTGGATGTGTCAGTAGGGCAGAGGTTGATGTCAGTAGGACAGTGGATGGTGTCAGTCAGTAGGTCAGTGGACGTGTCAGTAGGGCAGAGGTTGATGTCAGTAGGACAGTGGATGGTGTCAGTTAGTAGGGCAGTGGACGTGTCAGTAGGGCAGAGGTTGATGTCAGTAGGGCAGTGGATGGTGTCAGTCAGTAGGGCAGTGGACGTGTCAGTAGGGCAGAGGTTGATGTCAGCAGGACAGTGGATGGTGTCAGTCAGTAGGGCAGTGTACATGTCAGTAGAGCAGAGGTTGATGTCAGTAGGACAGTGGATGGTGTCAGTCAGTAGGTCAGTGGACGTGTCAGTAGAGCAGAGGTTGATGTCAGTAGGACAGTGGATGGTGTCAGTTAGTAGGGCAGTGGACGTGTCAGTAGGGCAGAGGTTGATGTCAGTAGGACAGTGGATGGTGTCAGTTAGTAGGGCAGTGGACGTGTCAGTAGGGCAGAGGTTGATGTCAGCAGGACAGTGGATGGTGTCAGTCAGTAGGGCAGTGGACGTGTGAGTAGGGCAGAGGTTGATGTCAGTAGGACAGTGGATGGTGTCAGTCAGTAGGTCAGTGGACGTGTCAGTAGAGCAGAGGTTGATGTCAGTAGGACAGTGGATGGTGTCAGTTAGTAGGGCAGTGGACGTGTCAGTAGGGCAGAGGTTGATGTCAGTAGGACAGTGGATGGTGTCAGTTAGTAGGGCAGTGGACGTGTCAGTAGGGCAGAGGTTGGTGTCAGTAGGACAGTGGACGACATCAGTAGGGGGAATTTGCTCCACCATGGGGTGATTAGGGTGTGCCCAGGTACACCACATGTGCACGCCTATGCCTGGGCTGGTTCTTCACCGGTCCTCAGGTGCTTGGAGCCACCAAGCATCAAGAATGGGAAGCTGACTATGAAGCCTTGCGGCTCCCACTGCTCATGTGCAAGCCATGCTGCACTGTATAAATGGTCATGCAGCCTGCTTGGACGTGTTCCAGAAGGTTGCAGGCAGGGAAGGAGGGGGGCAAACTTTCTGTGTAATAGCCTAGGCAATTCCAGTGGAAGTGGGGAGTGAGAACCAAATCAAAACTAGGTATCTGCTCTCCCATAAAATAGAAGGGGTAGG
>BLSH010194870.1:866023-876088 GCA_018402905.1 Glandirana rugosa
TGTGGTTGGAGACGGGATGACTGTGGGTTGATGTCAGTAGGACAGTGGATGGTGTCAGTTAGTAGGGCAGTGGACGTGTCAGTAGGGCAGAGGTTGGTGTCAGTAGGACAGTGGACGACATCAGTAGGGGGAATTTGCTCCACCATGGGGTGATTAGGGTGTGCCCAGGTACACCACATGTGCACGCCTATGCCTGGGCTGGTTCTTCACCGGTCCTCAGGTGCTTGGAGCCACCAAGCATCAAGAATGGGAAGCTGACTATGAAGCCTTGCGGCTCCCACTGCTCATGTGCAAGCCATGCTGCACTGTATAAATGGTCATGCAGCCTGCTTGGACGTGTTCCAGAAGGTTGCAGGCAGGGAAGGAGGGGGGCAAACTTTCTGTGTAATAGCCTAGGCAATTCCAGTGGAAGTGGGGAGTGGGTACCTATCAAAACTAGGTATCTGCTCTCCCAAAAAATAGAAGGGGGGGGGGGGTGTTTGGGGTTGGGGGAGGAAGAGCGGCAAGTTCTGCTTTAATTCACCTTAACAAAAGTTCTGTTTTAATTCTCCTTAACAAACCAAACCGTCCAGTGTGACAGAGATTTGAGACAAGCCATTTAACAATGACAGGAGTGCTTATGATCTGTATTTATTTATGTAAAACATTACAAAAGCAAAACAAATTGTTTGCTGTAACTAAGTGTTAGCTGGAGTTTTTCTTTATTTCATTAGTCAAGTCCATCTGAATCTACTAGTACATCTCCAACATGCTGACAATTCTGCTGCTATTTCCATTGCTCCTCCATAGAGTAAAAACTCCCTAAACATACCCACTCATGCAGAGAGCCTGAGTAAAATACAGTTTAAACAGTGGGCTAATGTGTCTTAGCAGTTAAAGTGGTTGCAAGGTCAGAAGGTTTTTTATCTTAATGCATCCATACATTAAGATAAAAAAAACCTTCTGTGTACAAAAGCAGCCCCCCTCATACTTACCTGACCCCTATCTCGAACCAGCTATTTTGCAGGAGAGTCTCAGTTGCCCAGGACTCTCCCTCCTGATTGGCTGAGACAGCAGCGCGGCACCATTGGCTCCCATTGCTGTCAATCAAAGCTAGTGAGCCAATGAGAAGATAGAGGGGGTGGGGCCGAACCGTGGCTCTGTGCCTGACACACAGAGCAGTGGCTCGGCTCAGGTGCCCCCCTAGCAAGCTGCTTGCTGTGTGAGCTCTCAGCAGGAGGAAGGGGCCTGGAGCGCCAAAGAGGGACCCGAGAAGAGGAGGATCTGGGCTGCTTTGTGTGAAACCACTGCACATAGCAGGTAAGTGTAACATGTTTGTTATTTTTAAATGAAAAAAACTGAGACTTTAGTATCACTTTAAGCCTTAATCAGTGTTGACTTAACTGCTGTAACGCATTAGTGAGCCAATAAAGATGTTTATTATGGAACATTTTACTGAGTTGATGACTCTTGTACTACTGAGAATCGGATGTTGTATGCGCAGTAGAGGTGTGAACAAGCACTAAAGCAGGCCCATAGACATGGTAAATTTCTTTCCTGCGACCATGGGTTGCAGGAAAGAAATGTGCACAATTCCCCCATCAACACAAATAGTACTGACAGTGGAATCCCTCCTGCTGAGCAATTGTCTGCTCCTGGCGGGGACATCCCTCCTGCCGAGTAATGGTTTGCTCCCGGTGGGGGCATCCCTCCTGCCGAGCAATTGTTTGCTCCTGGTGGGGGCATCCCTCCTGCTGAGCAATTGTCTGCTCCTGGCAGGAGCATCCCTCCCGCCGTGCAAATGTCTGCTCCTGGCAGGGGAATCCCTATGCCGAGCAATTGTCTGCTCCCGGTGGGGGCACTCCTCCTGCTGAGCAATTTTCTGCTCCCGGCAGGGGCATCCCTCCTGCTGAGCAATTGTCTGCTCCCAGCAGGGGCATCCCTCCTGCCAAGCAATTGTCTGCTCCCAGCAGGGGCATCCCTCCCGCTGAGCAACTGTCTGCTCCTGGTGGGGGCATTCCTCCTGCCGAGCAATTGTCTGCTCCCGGCAGGGGCAACCCTCCTGCTGACCAATTGTCTGCTCCCAGTGGGGGCATCCCTTCTGCCGAGCAACTGTCATCCCTCCTGCCAAGCAACTGTCTGCTTCCAGCAGGGGCATCCCTCCCGCCGATCAATTGCCTGCTCCCGGCAGGGGCATCTCTCCTGCGGAGCAATTGTCTGCTCCTGGTGAGGGCATTCCTCCTGCCGAGCAATTGTCTGCTCCCGGCAGGGGCATTCCTCCTGCCGAGCAACTGTCTGCTCCCGGTGGGGCATCCCCCCTGCCAAGCAATTTTCTGCTCCCGGCAGGGGCATCCCTCCTGCTGAGCAATTGTCTGCTCATGGTGGGGGCATCCCTCCTGCAGAGCAGTTGTCTGCTCCCGGCAGGGGCATTCCTCCTGCCGAGCAACTGTCTGCTCCTGGCGGGGGCATCCCCCTTGCCAAGCAATTGTCTGCTCCTGGCAGGGGCACTCCTCCTGCCTAAGTGGCAGCTCCATAGACTTCTATTGCTGTAACTATTTCTATTTAATTAGTATCTGCTTGAGTCACTTTTTAGGAGCGCTAGATCTGGGCAAGGACAGTGCAGATCAAGGTTATTAACACCTACTTCTCTCTCTCTGATTATTAGTGCAGCGCTCCTTTAAGACAAAACAGAGATGATCATCAAAGAATAATAACCCATATTAACCAATCAGATTTCAGGTGATTTGGGGAAGGCAATAAAAGATTATCTGTGATTGATGGGTTATAAACTTTGTAATTAGCAATAAAAAAAAAATGGTGGTCACTGGCAGATAAAACCACATGTAGGGGGAAAGAAGGGACCTTGTCCTGACACTACTATATCAGAGGAGGCTGTATTGATGGGCAGATTCATTATCGATGGGCAGATGTGCCCAGGTCCCGCACTCCACTCTGCACACACCAGGGCCCTGCACGCACACACCGACATAACCGCGCATAGAACACACCCGCGTTCCTCGCCTCCTCTGCCAGGGTGCCCGATTGGCTCCCAGCCCCGCTTATCATCCCTGCACTTTTGTATCCTCCAATGGGGAGCGATTCTCTCCTTAGAGGAGCTGCATGGGTAAGGCGAGAAGTGCGGGAAGGTCGGGCTGTAGCTGGAGTTGGGTGCTTCTAGAATCCTTGGAAGGCCAGGTAAGTAGATGGAGGAAGGCGATGTCTGCTACCTACCTCGACACTTCACTATCACCGGATCACCTATCTATAAATACATTATTATTATGGGTGATCACTCAGGCTGCCCATACACAGTGTAATACAAGGGCCTGCCTTGCTGCATTCAAATCGAATGGATTGTTCAGGTTTGCCTTTAGTTTACATAGTTTTGGTGAACCTAAAGCTGGCCATACATTATATGATCTGATTGTGCAAGGGCCTGACTGGTTGGACACACACTGAATGTATTTTTTAGATTTGTTTTCATGTTACAGTAAGTTAGAAGGTTAGGTTTAGTTAAAATAAACCTAATGGAGATTGTACAAAGATTGTGCAACCAGATAGCCATTGCTATTACAAGTTCCTGATCACTCAGGAGCAAGTATCCCTATAGCTATTACAAGTTCCTGATCAATCGGGATCAATTATCCCTATAATCATACTATTACAAGTTCCTGATCACTTGGGATCAATTATCCATATAGCCATTACTATTACAAGTCCCTGATCATTCAGGATCAATTATCCCTATAGCCATTACTATTACAAGTTCCTGATCACTCAGGATCAATTATCCCTATAGCCATTACTATTACAAGTTCCTGATCACTCAGGATCAATTATCCCTATAGCCATTGCTATTACAAGTTCCTGATCACCCAGGATCAATTATCCCTATAGCCCATGCTATTACAAGTCCCTGATCACTCAGGATCAATTATCCCTATAACCATACTATTACAAGTCCCTGATCACTCAGGATCAATTATCCCTATAGCCCATGCTATTACAAGTCCCTGATCACTCAGGATCAATTATCCCTATAGCCCATGCTATTACAAGTCCCTGATCACTCAGGATCAATTATCCCTATAACCATACTATTACAAGTCCCTGACCACTCAGGATCAATTATCTCTATAGCCATTACTATTACAAGTTCCTGATCACTCAGGATCAATTATCCCTATAGCCATTGCTATTACAAGTTCCTGATCACTCAGGAGCAAGTATCCCTATAGCCATTGCTATTACAAGTTCCTGATCACTCAGGATCAATTATCCCTATAGCCATTACTATTACAAGTTCCTGATCACTCAGGATTAATCATTCTTTTATATGTCACTATAGTCCCTTAGCAGCATGTCAGCCAGCAGCTCATGACATTGATATTTACCAAATACACAGAAAACATCTCAGTGGCAGGTGAAAGAATAGGATTATGAAAGTATATGTAAACCCAGTTCCTAAAACCCAAAACATATTTATGCCAATTTAAAAGATATTAAAAAAAAAAAGATTTAAACCCCTTTCACACGTGTGCGAGTTGTCCTGCGATTTGGAACTGCAAAGTCCCATGACAAGTTGTTCCGCATTATTTCCAATTTGTACCATTCATATCTGTACGACTTCAAAGTAGTCCCTGCATTACTTTGGCCCAACTTTGATGCAGCTTCAGGTCCATAGACTTAAATGTTAAACCCTCAAAGTCTCATGCAAATCACACCTAAATAATATAGATGCGATTTCTGTACTACTTCTGTACAACTTTGTAATATGTTTTCATTGAGCCAAAGTTGCAACAAAGTTGGACCAAAGTTGAGTTGTACTGATCCCAAATCGCGGCAAAAAATTGCAACAAAATCACGGTAAAATCATGTCGCATAAGTGTGAAAGGGGCCCTAAAGTCTTGGTTTATTTTAGTTTAAAAATAATAAACATGTTATACTTACCAAATAAATTGTATAGAAATACCGCGCTACTACAAAATTACAAATGCTGCAATTCAATTAGGTACCACCTAGAGACACATAATACAATATATAAAGAATTGCGCAAAAGGATAAGATCTTCCAAAATATATGCAACAATTAGACATAAGTGTATTATTATAAAAATAAATATAAATTGAAAATGGATTAGAGTCCAAATGCACTGTCCATCTGAGCTTGTCATCAATTGATGTTTTTAGATGAAAAACTTCCTCTACCAGGTGAAAAGAAAGGTAGATAGATGAAGTGCCACCAATCAAGTTAATCAGGTACTCTTACCAGAACACCTTTGTTTACCTATCTCTAGGTAAACAGACAGCGCATGCAGAATAGCCTCTGCGAGCTCTAAGGGATGCTGTTCCTCTCCAACCACCGATCAGGCGTGTTAACCAGGCGATTAAACCGGCCTCCAACTTATGCCAAGTAATGTCACCAGATTGCCCAGGTTGTTGGCATAATCTAAGGATTGCGCAAGCCCCTTGTTCTGTCCCGATCTGCCACTCAGTCCCTCGATCGCGGTCTCCTTCGGTCGGAACCTGGGGCCCCACGTTCGGACGCCAGCTTACAACAATGATCCTCATTACCTCATTACCTCAGTAATGAGGATCATTGTTGTAAGCTGGCGTCCGAACGTGGGGCCCCAGGTTCCGACCGAAGGAGACCGCGATCGAGGGACTGAGTGGCAGATCGGGACAGAACAAGGGGCTTGCGCAATCCTTAGATTATGCCAACAACCTGGGCAATCTGGTGACATTACTTGGCATAAGTTGGAGGCCGGTTTAATCGCCTGGTTAACACGCCTGATCGGTGGTTGGAGAGGAACAGCATCCCTTAGAGCTCGCAGAGGCTATTCTGCATGCGCTGTCTGTTTACCTAGAGATAGGTAAACAAAGGTGTTCTGGTAAGAGTACCTGATTAACTTGATTGGTGGCATTTCATCTATCTACCTTTCTTTTCACCTGGTAGAGGAAGTTTTTCATCTAAAAACATCAATTGATGACAAGCTCAGATGGACAGTGCATTTGGACTCTAATCCATTTTCAATTTATATTTATTTTTATAATAATACACTTATGTCTAATTGTTGCATATATTTTGGAAGATCTTATCCTTTTGCGCAATTCTTTATATATTGTATTATGTTATACTTACCTCCCCTGTGCAGTGCTTTTGCACAGAGCAGCCCAGATCCTTCTCTTCTCGGGTCCCTTGCTGGCACTCCTGGCCCCTCCCTCCTGCTGAGTGCCCCCATAGCAAGCAGCTTGCTATGGGGGCAGCCGAGCTGCTGTTCTGTGTGTCCATTTGGACATGAAGCCATGGCGCTGCCCCGCCTTCTCCCTCTCCTCATTGGCTCACCGACTTTGATGGACAGCAACGGGAGCCAATGGCGCCTGCTGCTGTGTCTCAGCCAATCAGGAGGGAGAGTCCCGGACAGCCGAGGCTCTCGTGCAACATCGCTGGATCGAGATGGGGCTCAGGTAAGTATTAGGGGGGCTGAGGGGGGAGCTGCACACAGAAGGTTTTGTATCTTAATGCATAGAATGCATTAAGGATACTTTTACACTGAAAATTTTTCAGGCGCTGCGGTGCTAAAAATTGCGCCTGTGCAGCGCCTGAAACCCCCCCCTCCCTATATTCTCCCCAGTGTGCTTTCACACTGGGGTGGTACGCTTGCAGGACAGCAAGAAAAGTCCTGCAAGCCGCATCTTTGGGGCGGTGATACACCGCTCCTACATTGGCCCCTCCATTGAAAGCTATGGTCGGCGCTCCCATAGCAGCTGTACACCGCCTCGGAAGCCCCGTACGGTGGCGCTTTTAACCCCTTGTTAACCCCCTCTTGGGGGCTAAAAGCGTCCTGCTCCCGCCTGCATAGCGGCGCCGCTATAATAGCAGCAATGCGCCACTAATTAGCGGTGATTTACCGCTACCGCCCCTCCACGCCCCAGTGCAAAAGTAGCCTAAGATACAAAACCTTCTGCCTTTACACCACTTTAAGGGCTCATGAACACTGCAGCTGAAAGGAGCTCAAAGTAGCGGCTCCTACGGGCTTTTGCGCTCTTATTGTTCCAGCCTGGAAACTCCCCTCCATGTTAGCCAATGTGCCCATGTACACTAGGGCTTTTTCAGGCATACGCTCCTGCAGGCAGAAAAAAGAAACCTACCAAACTCACGTTTTTGAGAGGAGCTAGTGCCGCAAAGAGCAAAAAAAAAGCTTGAAAACGCTCAAAAACGTTTGTTCCAGCATTTTGTTTTGTTTATACAGTGGTTAAGGAAATACTATCTAGGAGGGTTTGTGAAAAAAATGCTTATGTTCAAAAGAGCTCAGAGAAGCTAGAAGAAGCTCAATAAAAATGTGCACAAGAGCACAAAAAAGCTCAAGCTTCTTCAAGCTGAAATAAAAACTCAAGTGCCTGTAAAAGCAGCTTTTTTTGAGCTGCAATGTGCGCGAGCCCTTAATGTGCTGCATTCATTAAAATAATTCCTGGTGCCATGAAGGTCCTTGTTGGAGTACAATCAAATGGGGAGTGGCTTAAATAAGAAGATTCCTAATATATAGCCTGGAACGCCACTTTTAAGTGTAAAAAAAAATATTATTATTTGTATAGTGACAGCAACAGTGATTGTAAGGCCTCTTACACACGGACGTTTCTTAAAAAATAAGCAAAACGTCGGGCCCGACGTCAAGGAACAAAAATCGGCGGTTTTCGGCTTTATGCATCGGCGTTAGTGAGCGTCGGCGTCAATTGGCGTTTTTTAAAAAAATCATCCCTCTGCTATTTTTCAACCTAAAATGTCTGCGTCAAAAAACGCCGGTTAACGCCGGTACAGTATTAGTTGGCGTTAGTTGGCATTTTGCGGCGTCGGCGTCAAAAAACGCCACTACGTAACAGCCTCAGAACGCGCTGGCCATGGGTTCTAGTTTCAGCTCACGCCGACACCATCTACAGCTCAAAAACGTTTTTATGGGGCCATTGACTAAAATGGAGAGCTGCAAAAATCGCCAGAAAACGCCGGTGTCAAAAAACGTCTGTGTGTATGAGGCCTAAAGGTTCGGTTTTGTTTTCTTTCTAAAATAACAAACATGTCATACTTACCTGCTCTGAGCGGCCCTGATCCCTCTTTTCTGGAGTCCCCCGGCGGCGCTCCTGACTCCACCTCCTCATTGAGTGCCCCCACGGAAAGCCGCTTTCCATGGGCAAACTGGACAAAAAAAGGAATGAACTGTCCAAATGACAGATTTTCAAACTATTTTTTGTCTAGTGTATTGGCACCATTAGGCTTGTGTGGTGCTCCATTTCTAGACAGATCAGTGCTAGGTGGATGCTTTACTTCTAATGGCTGGAAGGAGCTGGTGTTGGGATTTGGCTACATTACTCTGCACCGGAAAATGGGGAGCTTGGTCCTGTTCTTCACCCCGTTCCATAATGCAGAATTCAACAACCATTGCCACCAGTATTCCTGGGGGGACAGAAAGGCTCACAAAGTTATTTCTGCATGGTAAAGTAAGTACATTACAACAGTCTACAGTTGTAGCAAATATTACATAATATTTATTACTGATCTGGGTAGTTATTTCAAAACACAAGGGAGTGTATTTAAAATTGTTACTCAGAATTAAAGTATAACTAAACACAAACTTTTTTTTTTTTTTTTTTTTTTTTTTTTTTTTTAGTTTTAGATAGATTGTCCCTGATTTACCCTATTTTTGTCTTGTTTGCCATCATTATTGAAGGTGAAAGAAAATCCCAAATTTTTGGTTGTCCCCAGATCAGGAATAGGGGGGAAATCTTCCAATGGGGACACTAGGTTGTGGGACCCTGGTGACAGCCATGGATTCCCTCTTTTTGGATTTTCTTTTACTTCCTGTTTGGCTTTGGGAAAGGAGGTGAAGGAAATTCTCCCTAATGGCATACAGAATACAAAAGAAACTGACAAGGATTATACCCCTCCCTTACACTATCCAAACAAAAAAGTTTTGCCTTTAGCTCTACTTTAACCACTTGCTGACCACCTGCCACAGGTATACTGCGGCAAGGTGACTCGGATGCGCGGATCGCCGTACCGGTTCGGTGATTCGTGCACTAGCATTTTTGCGTGCGCGCTGCTCCACTGGAGGCATGCACGCGTGCGAATTGGCCAGTGGGGGAGCCAATCAGCGGGCGATCATTCCCCGCAGAGACAGAACGGGGATCTGCCAAAGTAAACTAGGCAGATCTCCGTTCTGATAGGGGATGACACTGAGATCTTGTCTTTCTGCTTTGCAGATTTTTGTTTTATCCCAAGGAGCCCACCCCCCATACAGTTAGAAAACTCTGACAGGGAACACAGTTAACCCCTTGATCGCCTCTGATGTTAACCCCTTCCCTGCTAGTGCCATTAGTACAATGTCAGTGCATATTTTTAGCACTGATCACTGTAATAATGTCACTGGTTCCCAAAAATGTGTCAAAAATGTTAGTTAGGTGTCCAATCTGTCTGCCGCAATGTCGCAGTCCCACTCAAAATCGCCGATCGCCGCGATTACTAGTAAAAAAATAATAAAAATGCCGCAAATCTATTCCCTATTTTGTAGCCGCTATAACTTTTGTGCAAACCAATCAATATACGCTTATTGGGGTTTTAGAACCAGAATACATAGTGTCCTGAATTGATGAAGAAATTCGATTTTTTAAAGTTTTTTATTGGGAATGTTTTATAGCAGAAAGTAAAAAATGTTGTTTTGTTTTCAAAATTGACGGTCTTTTTTTTTTGTTTATAGCACAAACAGAGGTGATCAAATACCACCAAAAGAAAGCTCTATTTGTGGGAAAAAAAGGACATACATTTTTTTTGGGTACCGCACAATTGTCAGCTAAAGTAATGCAGTGCCGTATTGCAAAAAATGGCCTGGTCATTAACCTCCCTGGCTGTATGATTATGTCAGATTTTTGCGTCTCAAAGCAGTACATTTTTCTCCTACGTTCACTGACAGACGCAGCTCTTCATGACTTTGTGGGGTTTTATGTTCGTCCTACCAGGAGTTAACTAGGCAGGGAAAAGAAATCAGCTGGCCCCTCCCCTGGGGGCCGTCCTCTTTTCCTACATTAAAACCCCCCT
>BLSH010194871.1:9754-38043 GCA_018402905.1 Glandirana rugosa
AAAAAAATGAGAAATCTTACCCTACGGAGGTCTACCACGTAGTAAAATATCCCACGACACTGAATTGTTTCGATTTGTTAAGTCACAGCACCCTATAAAATGATGCACCATCTGGAGGCATCCCATTCTAAAGAGTAAAAAAATGAAACTAATAGTTTTACATAATGCATTGATACACATAGGACACCCAACATTGGAGGCAATTTATTTTTACAAAGCAAATATACCTTTGCACACTGGTACTGACAAGTATTCCAGCATCTCTCTTGTCCCTCAGTTTCTCTCCATCATTTAGCCAATGTGACCCCAATGCTGAAGGAGAGGGTCTGGGGAGAGGCAAACAAGGATGTCATTAGATGCCCAATATCCTCCTGATCAACCTACAATGTCATCGGTTGTTAGGACACAATACAAACCTATGGCATTGTGTAACAAGAATGCAGGCTTCATCCTCCTGCCAGCTTGTTGACAATTTTTGGGCAATTTTTAGGCATTTTTCCATGGCACCCCTAAAGAACCCAGTAGGCACTCCAAGGTGCCATGGCACCCTGGTTGAAACAGACTGCACTGGAGTATGCAAGACTATGACTGATCTGTGCAACTGGAAACAGATGGAAACTTTCTGCTAGAGGTCTAGTGTGAGAGCGGCTGTTCAATGTAACTGGCATTAGTGTTGATGAACATTTCAGTCATGTGTCTGCAGCAGCCCAGCAATATATGCTGGAAAATAATGTAAATGAAATGACAGCAGGAAGTATGTACGGGAAAGCGGTGCAAAGAGTGTGACAGGAGTAAGTATATACAGGAGAGGAGTTTAGAGAGTATGACGGGGGGAAGTTTGTGCAGGAGAGGAGTACTGAGTGTATGACAGCAAACAGTATGCGTAGGAGAGGAGTGCGAAGGATATAACTGTAGTCTGTGTGTGCAGGAGAGGAGTGTAGTGTATATGATGGGGGAAATATTTGGAGAAGACGAGTGGGTGGGTATGACAACCGACAGAAAAGTTCATCTTCAAAGTTGGAAATGGTGGTTACAGATCTTTCCATAATTAGCAACCAAGTAATTAAATCAGGCCTTCGCCCAAAGTATGACTTTCTCTCCTTCCTTTTTATGTATTTAACTTCCTTCATTCTCACCTAGAGGGTGGAGGTGCTGCTGGGGACGCGAGGAATGGGGTAGGATTTTTTTTCTAGGGAATGTTTATGTAGGAAATGGGACAGTAGAGCTGAGATTATCACTGGACCAGAGCCAGTGTCACGATGAGAGTGTAATAGCTTGGTACAGATCAGACACAGGACTCTCAACGATCCAGTTGGAGAAGCTCCAGCAGGTGGTTTGTGAGCAGAAAAAACTGTCTTAAGTTTACTTTGGATTTGGTAGATCCCGAATCAGGGCCTGGATCTTGAAGGTTCCAAAGAGTCTTGGGTGGGACGGGTGTTAGGGGGTTAATGCTGGGGAAAATATGCTGAGGGAGTTTTTATACACCCCTGAATATTCATCACTGGAGGATTTATGAATATACTCATGAAGCAGGTCACATATACTGCAGAGAGGTCACTGAGGGGTTAAAGCTGGGGGTGGAAGACTAATGGGTTAACTGTCATTCTGAGGTGATTGATCACGGAAAGATTAATGCACACTTCAGACTGGTCAGCGATGGGTTAATGTAAATATGCTGCAGAATTCACTATTGCGGGAGGTACCACTTACGAATGTCACCCACCTGAATGCGGTTGCAGCATGGTGGGTCGGCATTTTAGTAAACACGTGGCGAATAGGTAACATATCACTTTCTCACTGCCTGCCAAATGGATTGCTTTTCAGAGGGGAAGCAAGGGCCCCCACCTGTGTAAACAAGCCCAAGGAGTGCTGTTTTTGTGCTGAGGGAAGGCTACGGGGGAAATACCAATTTGTCCAAACACAATCCTGGACTATACCCAGGATCTACAGTTACTAAAAAGCAATCACAAATTTATTTCTGCAGAGAGGTAAGGCTGAAGAAATGGCTGCTGAACTGAGCTTTACTCTGAGTGCTGAACCTCCAGACTTTGAGGAGAAATTACTAAGACTGAAGCAGCCAGAATCTGGATCAGTTACACATGACATCTGCTTCTGTCTTTCATTTTGAAAGCTTAAAGTATTTGTTATACCAACATTTCATATTCCTGATATGTGCCTGATGTACCATGTACAGTGGAACCTTGGATTATGAGCATAATCCGTTCCAGGAGAATGCTTGTAATCCAAAGCAGTCGTATATCAAAGCATGTTTCCCCATAGGACACAATGGAAACTCAGATAATTTGTTCCATAGCACTGCTTGTCAATGCAGTACTGTATGTGGGCAGAGGTCTGGGGGCGCCTGGTGTATGCAATACCATATGTGGCCAGAGGTGTGGTGGTGCTGGTGAGGCTCGGAAACAGCTGGAAACATTCGGAAATGCTCAGGAACTGTTTACACTTCCGGTATTTCCGAATGCTTCTGGCCGTCTCCGAGGCTCACCACCACTGGCCACGTATTGCATGCACAGAGGCTAAATTCTGCTCGTTATGCGAGACAGCACTCGCAAACCAAGTCAGAATTTAAAAAACAAATTGCTTGTATTACGAACCGTTTGTTAACCGTGTTACTCGCAATGGGAGGTTTTACTGTTGTATTAAAAAGTATCTGGTTCTCTTTTTATCACCTCCTTTGTGTGAAATCCCTGGTGTTCCTGGCAGTCCCTCTGCTTTCCTATTAAAGCGGACCTTCAGTCATTTTTCCAACTTTCCATCTATTAAATCTTCTGCCCTTGTTGTTTTAACTTTGGATAGTAAAACATTTTTCTTCTGCCAGTAAATATCTTATACACCCCACTTTCTGTTTCATGTCTGGTTATTAGCCTAGGTTTATGACATCATGCACAGTGCTCTCTCTCACTCTTGTGAGAGTTTGCCAGGAAGGGAGAGGGGATGAGCCATAAGCGGGCCAATGAGAGCTGCAGAGCTGGAGGTGTGCCTCTGTGTGTCTGTGAAAATCCAGGAAATGAACAGGCAGCAGCTTCAGCTGCCCACAGTTAAAATGGCTGCAGCCAGATTTAGCGGAGGGAGATTTCGGCAGCATATTTGGCAAGTACATAATCACAGTATATATAAAATAATATGCAAAGTGGTTGGAGGGAAGCTTCAGAATGGCAAAGATGTTTTTATTACAAATTATGGGAGCAGACTACAGTTCCTCATTTAAAAAAATGACCACGCTAGAGAACACACTCTAGCTTTGCTGTGAACTCAGCCTGCTCTCCTCCAATGATTATACTTGTCCTGATATACCCGCCCCCTGCATAGCCTTTCACTGGGAAGCTCAGTGTGCTGTTTCTTCTCCTCCCCCAGCTCTTATGCAGCTGAGAACAGAGGGAATGTGATCACTTATAAAAAAGGGAAAAAAAGATATTTATACTGTTATATCTGTACACAAATGTTTAGCCTTTCATTTCTATTTTAAACTGGTTGTTTTATAAGGTGATCATCCACAGTCACTTTAAGCCCCTGTCCACAGTCACTTTAAGCCCCCGTCTACAACCACTTTAAGCCCTGGAAGGATTTACCCCCTTCCTGACCAGAGCACTTTTTGTTATACAGCACTGCGTCGCTTTAACTGACAATTGCACGGTCGTGCGATGTTGTACCCAAACAAAATTGACGTCCTTTTTTTCCCACAAATAGAGATTTCTTTTTTGTTGGTATTTGATCACCTCTGCGGTTTTTATTTTTTGCAAAAAAGAAAAATATTTTTTACTTTTTGCTATAATAAATATCCAGATATCCTTTTAAGCCAATACATATTCTTCTACATACGTTTGGTAAAAAAAAAAATCGCAATAGGCGTATATTGATTAGGTTGCGCAAAAGTGATAGTGTCTGCAAACTATGGGAATAGATTTATGGCATTTTTTGGCATTTTTATTTATTTATTTATTTATTTATTTTACTAGTAATGGCAGCGTCCTGCGATTTTTATCGGGACTGCGATATTACGGTGGACAGAAAGGACACTTTTGACACTTTTTTGGGACCAATGACATTTATACAGGGATCAGAGCTAAAAATAGCCACTGATTACTGTATAAATGTCGCTGGCAAGGAAGGGGTTAATCTGTAGGGAGGCATTCAAGGGGTTAAGTGTGTTACCTCACTATGTTCTAGCTGTGTGGGGGCTGGGCTGACAGGCAGTAGAGATAGATCACTGTTCCAGATTACTCGGAACAGAAGATCTCTCTCTACTCCCGTGACAGAACGGAGATCTGTCTGTTTACATTGTTTACATTGACAGAGCTCCTTCTGTCTCTCTGTGGAGCGATCACGGGTAGCCGTCGGACATTGCGTGCGCCCCCTATAGCTCTTAAAGCAGCCGATGTACAATGACGGCGATCTGCGCAGCCGTGCCAACCTGCCGCAGTACAACTGCGGTGACTGGTCGGCAAGCGGTTAAGCCCCCGCCCACAACAACTTTAAGCCCCCGTCCACACTGAA
This sequence comes from Glandirana rugosa, assembly GCA_018402905.1. NCBI lineage: Eukaryota > Metazoa > Chordata > Amphibia > Anura > Ranidae > Glandirana > Glandirana rugosa. Next base: position 14,267 of record BLSH010194871.1, read on the forward strand.
CGCAGGTTTGCACTATTTCAAACCCGCATTTCAATGCAAGTTTGGGGGCGATTTGAAAGACATCTGTGCGGGTTCATGCACAGATGTCTATTGAAATCACCCCTGAAGTCTCCAAAAGTAGTGCAGAAACTACTTTTGGAAAATTGGTGCGGTGGCGCAAAGTGGGACAGTGCCGTTGCCGGCAATAGGCTGCGATTTGACATGTCAAATCGCATGTCATGTCAAATCTTGCCGATGTAAACGAGGGCTAACTAAGCAAGCTGAACATAGAAGCTGATTGGTTACAGTACACAACTGGTCCATAGTCTGTCTGCTCCAGTTTTATTAAATTCCCCCCTGTGTGTCTATACTCAGTGTGTAATGTCAATGTGAAAGCCATGGACAGTGTTTAACATGCAATTTGTGTGGGGCGAGTGTGTGACAGCTGACCGAGGAGTCTCTGGAGGAGAAACTGGAGCGTGTGTGCTGGAGGAGGGATACAAGGAAAAGAACAATCCGCATGTGTGCTGGTGGTGGGATCTTACAGAGAAAAGACCAGTTTGTTTGCTGGATGTAAAATGTGATTGGGGAAGGACCAGAAAGGCTGATTTGCACAGTGACAACATGAAACTGACTTAGGCATTATATGCGTTCTGTATCTACAGTACATTAATAATAAAATGTGTGTTATTCTTTTTCAGTTTACAAAAAGGAGCCCCATGTGTTTCCAGGACATCAACCTGAACTGGGTCCACCACAATACAGAACTCTTCAAAAGTCATGTTACATGATTGACTATGGCAGCTCATAGACCCATCACCCAATACTTCTGATCAACGTGCTATACTAACCCACATAACCAATTAATGCATAATTAAGAAATACTGTAGAAATAGTTTTAAAAGTATGAAACGTTTAAATAAACATGTATTGGACGTTGATTCACAGCGTAATAATCTATAGAAAACATCCAAATATCAATTGACTAGTACACAAATTTTATCTGTAGCTCAAAAGCTCAGAGGTATTAAATACATATGAAAATAAAAATCTGTCAATGTGAAAACCAAAAATACCTGTCAAGTCAAAGAAAAACAGAATTAGTAACAATACTGATACCCGTGTAAAAAAAGTAATAAATGACAGTTTGGATAAGGCTAGTCAATTGCATCTGAATGTCTTTATGTCACGTCTACCCCAACGCAGGTGGTCAGACACTATAGCTGTCTACTGTGTTCTTCACCTATAGCAGCCCCATTTCCCATAAGGCAAGCAGGCGTACCTTTACTCGGTTGCCCCCAGGTCTTATACACAATGCTATAGTGCCTGCCCACCATCTCAAGGCAGGCGCAAACTCAGCAAAGAAAACAGGTACTTGCAGTTGGCAGATAAGCAGAGTGGTTCTATGACAGTCCAGGTAAAAGGCAGGCTGAGTTTAGGGAATAGTCCAATATCTGGATCAAGGTCGTACACAGGGAATTCCAAACTAGCAGAGCAGGGCAGACAGACAGGGGGGCTTGATCAGGAATTACACATATCACTTTCTATCACAAACAAGCAAATAAGTGTTTGACTGGCTTATAACAGGTTTAGTTTCCATCCAGAGACTGACTGCATCAATCACCTTGCAGGTGAACAAAGACAGGGAGACTGCCATAGCCAAAACCTGGATGCTGGAATGAGGCGCAGGAGCGCTAGACACTCCTGACATTACCCCACCCCCCCGGTTCCTTAAAGGCGAGCTGGACATTCAGCACAGGACCACCAGAATGGGCCACATCGGCAGGTGTAGAGACTGACTGAATCGCATCGGCAGGTGTAGAGACTGACTGAATCGCATTGGCAAGTGTAGAGAAAGCGGAACATCTGGACAAGTTAGCCTGGATGTGCATCCAAGGGAGTTTAGGGACAGACAATGGTAAAGGTAATCCAGAGGGTTTGACTTCTGAGGGCTTAGTGTGCACAGGTTTTGCAAGCTTTTACGTAGGAACAGGAGTTCTTATGGAGAGAGGGCCACCAAAACCCACGAGAAACCAAAGAAAAAGTTTTAGTATTCCCTGGGTGCCTGGCCATCTTAGGGTCATGTGCTTCTGAAAGCACTTTAAGCCTAAGGTGGAGGGTTACAAACAGCTTTCCAGGGGGTAGATTGGGCGGAACACAAGACTGAGCCTTTAAAACAGAGTCTAAAAGGTCAGGGGAAAAAGCCCCCATTACTTAAGCTGGAGGTAAAATATTGTGAAACTTAGAGGAAGTTTCCAAACAGGGCTCAAGGCTGTGAGACAGCCGGTAATTTTGGCATCTAGGAGGAAAAGACTCAGACTGTGGCAATTGGCTGTAGAGGTGGCCTGTAGAGAATTCAATAAACGTGTCAGTCTTTTGCTATTGCAGAGTCATATAAAGGCAAATGGAGTCACACTTGGAAAAATTGTCATGATCAAGATCCGAATAGGACTGTAAAAAAGCCACATGGCTGGTACTGGCCACACAAGAGTTACAAATGGGCAACTAGTCAGCAGTTTTAATGCAGTTCTGGATGCAGGTCTGGGACCAGGACCTAATCTCACCTGTAGCCCAATCTACAGTATGTGCAGATTATGAAGTTTAAGCCAGGGATACCCTAAGATAAGGGGGGTAAGCAGGAGATGTTATAAAGTAGAAGCTGATTGTCTCCTGTACAGGACACCGGAGATGTGTCCCAGAAGGCAGGTACATTCCACCCGATATTGGAGCCATGGTCCCTTTAAGAAGGACGATTGCAGAGTCTCAAACCCAGATCACTAGGACTTCGGTACCTATGGGGTCAAGACCCGGGGAAGGGAGGTCTGAAGGGCAGCAGAGACTCGGTGTACCTGTGTCAAGGAAGTGAGAGGGAGAGCTCACAAGCTGGACAGCAAGCGTGAGCTCTCTGAATCAACTGAGACACAGGCTGCTAAACCCTTCTGTCTGGCCGGCCTGACACCCTGACTCTGGAGGAGCCTAACCGAGCTGTGGGACCGGAGACTAGCGGTGAGCCTGCTGTTTTAGTTATCAATACCAGGATGCTGGACTATGTATTTACTTTGGCTGAAGAAAGCTGTCATTTGATTTTGTTTGCTTCAAAATAAATGGATTGTTTGCTTCAATATACTGGCTGGCGGTCATTACGGAGCTACCCCCAGGTTACACCACCTATGAAATTTCCCAATGGTCAGAGTAATAGGTACAGTACATAAGGTGACCAGGCCCATGGACAAGGGAGAGTTAAACAGTTAAGACTGAAAAGGTTTTGTGCACATTAGTCAAGGGAATCTTTTTAGATGGTGTGCTAGGTTCCTATCAATTTAAATTGCTAGCTGAACAAGAATCTATGAAAGCTGAGAGGTTTTGAGAAAACTTGGCAGAACTAAGTTGTGCAGAAACAAATAGTTTATCTCGGAGGGAAACTGACACAGTATAGTCTGTAGAAGCAGATCCCACCCGCACTAGACTCTTGGCCATTCTGGGCTTATTAGGGAAGCTAGCGACAAAGTGGCCGTGGTTGCCACAGTATAAGCAGAGCCCCTGACATCTTCTAGCCTTTTCCCAGGAGGATAAATGGGAAGTTCTAATTTGCATGGGCTCATCATCCTGGAGAGGGCTTATGAAGGTGTAATGAAAAAAACATGGGCAGCGTACTAGGGGGCAAAGAAACAAATATTTCCGTGCACCTTTTTTAAACGCCCGTCTATATGAATGGCTACTTGCATGACTACAACGACTTTGGTTCAGGGTAGTGTGCAGTGGCGGCTAGTGCTCACTATTTTGGGGGTGGGGGGGCGGCACAACCAACACTCAGGCCACCCCCCCCCCCCCCCGGAGACAGGCATGGAGACAGGAAGAAGGAAGAGCTGGGCCGCTCTGGCGAGCACAAAGGAGACATTCTCCTACCTGCCAAATAGGAACAGAAAGCATGTCCTGAGACACGATAGGGGCTTCCTGATTGGCCGGGAGGAGAATCAGAAGAATATTGAATATTCATTCGCTTTTGTTACACGACTGGGTGAGATCAGGGTGCAGTGCTGTGCGCCCCGAACCCACCCTGTTTTGAAGCCTATTAAAGCCTCTGGCTCTAATCACGTGCTTAAAAAAAAACACCTCCCTTTGGAATCCATGCGTTTGGCGTCCTGCATGTAGATCAGGGGGCTGGACGCACGGATGGGGGGGGGCGGGGCCCCTGCATCCCTTATGGAGCAGTCGCCACTGGTAGTGTGCTAAGGAGTCTTTGATGGAGTCTGATAAGCCTAATCTGAATTGGCTTCTTAAAGCTGGGTTATTCCACCCTGAGTCAGGTGCCCAGCTGCGGAAATCAGGACAGTATTGTTCAGCGGTGCATTTACCCTCATAGAGTAAACCTAGGGCTTTGAAAAAGGCTTCAACTGACTCTCTGGCTGAGTCATCTGCTGGGAGTCTAAAAGCCCATGCCTTGGGATCCCCCTGCAACCATGTAATAATCAGATCAACCCACTGTGCTTCAGGACCAGTGGAGCGTGGCTTAAGCTTAAAGTATAATATATAACTGTTTAAAACTGGAAAACATATGGGGGTCACCAGAAAAACCGTCAGACAGGTTAACTTTGGGCTCTGGCTCCTGCATTACTGCTGGACACGGGCGGACTGACCCATCGGGCTCTCGGGCAGTGCCATAGGGCCCGCGGCTGTTAGGGGCCCCATGAGAGGCTCTGAATCTGCAATACGTGCAGACTGCAGTATAACGAAGGAAGCAACTGTAATAAGAGCTCTCACACCGTGCTGCTCCCTGCCCACCCCTCCTTCTCTCCCGTCCACCCCCGGTGCTCGTACAACTACATAACATCACCTGGGATGGACGGAAAGAGCGGAGGAGCCGGCATGGTGAGAGCTCTTATTACACGGATCGGGTGAGACTGTATATTGTGCTGCCACACTCAGCAATTGTCTCTCTGAGGCAGCCGTCACCTCCATCCCTCTGCTGACAGCCTGCACACCCCACACCGAGTTAGTAAGGAGGACCCCCCCCCCTCGGATCCGGTGTTCTCATTGACAGGAGGGGGAGGACATTGCACTGCTAGCGTCGGTCACTGTGTATGGATGGATACAGAGGGGACAGTCAACAGGTGCACAGCACACATGTTGGAATGATGGGAGGAGGGGTAGAGGATTTGTGCTGGGGGGGGATTTGGGGGCTTTTCAGGTCCTCTCCCCTTATCAAAGAGATGTCACCTGCCACAGAGGACCATGGCATGCCCCTGTGTCCTACCCCCCATTCCCCCCCACGGTGCCCCCTGTGTGCCCCCTGCCCCCCCATGGCATCCCCCTGTGTCCTCCCCTTCGCCCCCCCCACAGTGCCCCCTGTGTCCACCCCACAGCATCCCCCTGTGTCCTACCCTACCCCACGGCACCCCCCTGTGTCCTCCCCCGTCCCACAGCACCCCCTGTGTGTCCCCCCACGGCACCCCCTGTGTCTTCCCCCACCCCCTTCACAGCATCTCTCTCTGTCCTTGTCATACTGCGTTCCTCTCTATCCTCACACTGCATTCCTCTCTGTCCCCAGTGTCCCTCTCTGTCCCCAGTGTCCCTCTCTGCCCCAGTGTCCCTCTTTGTCCTCACACTGCATTCCTCTCTGTCCCCAGCGTCCCTCTCTGTCCCCAGCATCCCTCTCTGTCTCCAGCGTCCCTCTCTGTCCTTGCTCTGCATTCCTCTCTGTCCCCAGCGTCCCTCTCTGTCCTTGCTCTGCATCCCTCTCTGTCCCCAGCGTCCCTCTCTGTCCTTGTTGCATGTTGTTTCTGTCCTCATCACAAGGCGTCTCTCTCTGTCCCCAGCATCCCTTTCTGTCTTTGTTGCACTGGATTTCTCTCTGTCCTCGTCGCACTGCGTCCCTCTCTGTCCTCACACTGCATTCCTCTCTGTCCCCAGTATCCCTCTCTGTCCCCAGTGTCCCTCTCTGTCCCCAGTGTCCCTCTCGTTCCCCAGCATCCCTCTCTCTCTTCGCATTGCATTCCTCTTTGTGCCCAGCATCCCTCTCTGTCCTTGTCCCACTGTGTTTCTGCCCTCATCGCACCATGTCCCTCTATGTCCCCAGCGCCCTTCTCTGTCTTCATTGCACTGTGTTTCTCTCTGTTCTTGTTGCACTGCGTCCCTCTCTGTCCCCGCACAGCATTCCTCTCTGTCCCCGGCGTCCCTCTCTGTCCCCAGCATCCCTCTCTGTTTTCAGAATCCCTCTCTGTCGCCAGTGTCCCTCTTTGTCCTTGCACTGCATTCCTCTCTGTCCCCAGCGTCCCTCTCTGTCCCCAGTGTCCTTCTCTGCCCCAGCGTCCCTCTCTGCCCCCAGCGTCCCTCTCTGTCCTCACACTGTATTCCTCTCTGTCCCCAGCATCCCTCTCTGTCCTTGCACTGCATCCCTCTCTGTCCCCAGCGTCCCTCTCAGTCCTTGTCGCATGTTGTTTCTGTCATCGTCGCAAGGCGTCCCTTTCTGTCTTTGTTGCACTGTGTTTCTCTGTCCTCATCGCACTGCTTCCCTCTCTGTCCTCACACTGCATCCCTCTCTGTCCCTAGCGTCCCTCTCTGTGCCCAGTATCCCTCTCTGTGGCCAGTGTCCCTCTCTGTCCCCAGCGTCCCTCTCTCTCTTCGCACTGCATTCCTCTTTGTGCCCAGCGTCCCTCTCTGTCCCCAGCGCCCTTCTCTGTCTTCATTGCACTGTATTTCTCTCTTTTCTTGTCGCACTGCGTCCCTCTCTGTCCTCGCACTGCATCCCTCTCTGTCCCCAGCATCCCTCTCTGTCCACAGCGTCCCTCTCTGTCCCCAGCATCCCTCTCTGTCCCCAACGTCCCTCTCTGTCCGCGCACTGCATTCCTCTCTGTCTCCAGCATCCCTCTCTGTCCCCAGAGTCTTTCTCTGTCCCCAATGTCCCTCTCTGTCCTCGTCGCACTGCATTTATGTCCTCATCGCACCACGTCCCTCTCTGTCCCCAGTGTCCCTCTCTGTCCCCAGTGTCCCTCTCTGTTCTCCTCCCATGGCAGGACAGTAAAAACTAGTCTACATTTGCAGTTTGGGGTGGTAAAAACCCCATAGATGAGCCCTGTTTTTTACCACCCCCTCAACTGCACCCCACTACAGTCGCCTGGGCTGTACACATATTGCAACAGGAATTATACACCCTGTCACACTTAACAGGTATAGCAGCTGCCAAGCATGACCCATTCAAGTGAATGGGGCTGCTCTGCAAGCACCCTGCAACATTGTGCAGCACAGCGACCAAGGGGCTAAAGCACTATACTTTGCCATTCTTCCCCCGTGCTCTGCCCTGCTGCCCCCTGTATACTGTGAAATTTTTGTCTGGTAAATTTTGGATATGTACCATAGTTGCTCTTTAACGTAAGTTTATTTATTTTTTCTTAACTTATTAAACATTTATGTTGAACGTAGTATAGAGACATTCTGCGACAAACGCATGTAATGTGGACAGTGAAATATGTAGGTGGGGCTTTGTGAAGGTGTGGCTTGAGTGTGGGCAGGGACACCAGGGGTCCCATGATCTTCTATTGCCCGGGGGCCCCATGAGTTGTCAATCCGCCCCTGCTGCTGGAGGTGCGTTTACATGCACAGACAGTTCCTGGAACTGGCATGTCAGTTTGCAAATTTCCTCAGCAAATAAACGAGCCTGTGTAGAGTCCATCTTCAAAGAAAAATTTTTTTTAAAGGCTTGTGATAATGTCACGTCTACCCCAACGCAGGTGGTCAGACACTATAGCTGTCTACTGTGTTCTTCACCTATAGCAGCTCCCTTTCCAATAAGGCAAGCAGGCCTACCGACACTCGGCTGCCCCCAGGTCAGTGGCGGCTGGTGAAATTGTTGACCCCTCCCACTTCTCATAAGCCCCACCTTTATCGTTTCCACCCATTGTGTCAGGAGTATACAGCCCAGCATCCCCAGATAGGGTATACAGCATCACCAGAAAGGGGTATACAGAGTCACCAGATAGGGGTATACAGAGTCACCAGATAGGGGTATACAGAGTCACCAGATAGGGGTATACAGGGTCACCAGATAGGGGTATACAGAGCAACCAGATAGGAGTATACAGAGTCACCAGGTAGGGTATACAGAGCCACCAGATAGGGGTATACAGAGCCACCAGATAGGGGTATACAGAGCCACCAAATAGGAGTATACAGAGCCACCAGATAGGAGTAGACATGCTCACAGGCAAGACAGCCCACTTTGCCCTTTCCACTAATTCTTCATTGGCAGAGTGAAGTCAGCCAATTAAGGGAGGACTGGAGGAGTGGCAAGGAACTCTGGGAAATGGAGTTCCCAGGTCAGGCTGTTTGACTGAAATCAACACAGAGAACTATATATCCCAAGAAGCACTGCTGCACAGGGAGATATCTAACCAGAGAGGTTTCCTGGGAGTAGGGTTGCCACATCATCTCTTTAATCCAGGACACATATCCATTACACAGGTTCTGAGGCTAATTTAATGCAAATAAGGAACTAAGTGAGTTTAATTACCACCTTAATCAGCCAGAGAGTAATTAATATGTGTCCTGGTCCTGGATTAAAGGGATGATGTGGCAACCCTACCTGGGATTAAGGCAGAGCTACTACGTGGCAGAAAAGAGTCTGGACGTGGGGACTGTGTGATGCGGCCTTAGATCTGGGCAATTGCGCCTGCTACAGCCAGGAAGTCGGCGGTGGGCATCCGGAGCTAAAGGAGTCTGCCGAGGACGTCCCCAGGCATCACGATCAGCATGCGATGTTCCCGTGAGGAGGTGTCAAATCAGGCAATATAAGGACCGGTACTACAGCATCTTCTCCTGTGGCCTTTGGCCACAGGAGTTGGTGAAGCGTTTTCGCCTAATACTCCCTAAGCCAGAACTATGTATTATCTTTGTTGCTCTGCCTTTCTTAGTTACATGGGACTGTGATGCTGTTGAACTCTGCCTTACAGTGAAGATCCTTATCCACTATCCTATAGGATTACAATACTGGTTACATATTAAGCCTTTTGGATGTACTGTGTTCACCTCATTACAGGGGATCAACAAGTGCACCACCCCATCTGTGTTCAGGACACTAGTCGCTTACAAGTGGATCCACACTGCGGGTTGATTCAGTGCACTGGGTCAGGTATTGTAGTTAAGCAGGCCTGCTGGGACTGTGGTGCTAGGGTGAAGAAGGGAGAGGACTGACAGACAAAAAATAAGGTCATTCCTCTACCCTCCTCCTGCCTGGACTCATATAGCCCAATTTAATTGAGGTTGTCAGATGCTCTCTTAAAGTTAACGTTGCATTTTCTTGACTTGTTTATTCTCATGTGTTTACCTTTGCTCTTGGATCCATTTCACTTAATAATAATAATAATAAACTTTAGAAGGTGGCTTCTCAAAGCGCTTTACAAGGAAAGCACAAGAAATACACAAGATAACAGGAAATACACAGGATAACATAACACAAGGGATAGAGGGACAATTAAGTGAAAGCTTGTCTAAAGAAAAAAGTTTTTAGATTTGATTTGAATGAGTTTAGAGAAGAGGACTCTCTGATATTCTTAGGAAATTAATTCCATAGCTTCGGAGCATAGCAGGAGAAGGCTCGGTCCCCCATTGAGTGTAGGTGAGTAGGGGGGACACCCAGTAGACCAGAATTTGAGGAGTAGAAGTTACAAGGGGGGGAGTAAGTTGAAAAAAGTTCAGAGAGATAATGGGGTGCTAAGCCATGAAGAGCCTTGTAGGTGAGCAAGAGGATCTTAAAATCTATGCGAAACCTGACGGGTAGCCAATGCAAGGACTCCAGGATAGAGGTAATATGATCACTTGTACCAGACCTAGTCAGGGTTCTGGCTGCAGAATTTTGAACATATTGAAGCCGATTTATGATGGATTTAGGTACCCCAGCAAGTAGAGCTATGCAGTAGTCAAGTCAGGAGAACACAAATGTATGGATCAGCTTTTCAGCTACAGTGTATTATAGCATGGGAAGCAGCTGAGCAATGTTTCTCAAGTGGAAAAAAGATGTTCTGTCAACATTTTGTACATGTGGCTCAAAGGCTAGACTAGCATTAAATATCACCCCTAGATTTTACAGTTTGGACTGAAGATCAAGTACAGTGCCATCTATAGATTATCTATTTGGACTGGTCTTACGTAATTGATGGGGGTGCCAATAAGCATGACTTCTGTCTTGTCACAGTTTAATTGAAGGGAATTATGGGCCATCCAAATTTTTATATCGCTAATACAGTTAGCTAGGAGAGAGGCAACCAAAGTAGAATCTGGTTTAGTGTGGATGTATATCTGAGTGTCATCAGCATAGAAGGGATACTTGAGATTGTGATTGTGATCTAAGCAGTTGGCCAAGTGGAAACATGTATACGCTCAAAAGTAAGGGACCCAAGATTGAGCCCTGAGGAACACCGTACTTGACTTTTTCCAGATTCAGACTTGAATCCACCAAGAGAAACAAAGTGGCAGCGATGAGTGAGATATGACTTAATCCATTTCAGAGCGAACTATGAGACTCCAAATATGGTTTCAAGGCGAGAGAGTAATAGATTGTGGTCTACAGAATCAAAGGCAGAACTAAGATCTAGTAAAATAAGAATAGATAGTGACCCGGAATCAGAAGCTAACAGAAGGTCATTAATGACTTTGACCAAGGCTGTTTCTGTGCTGTGTAGCTGCCAAAAACCAGATTGGAGGGGTTCAAATTGATTATTTAAAGTCAGGTGATTATGTAACTAAGATGTAACAGCCAGCTTGAGGATCTTGGCAAGGAAGGGTAAGTTAGATATTGGGCAAAAATAGTTTAAATTGTCCAGGGTCATGTTGGGTTTTTTTGGTGCTGGGGTGATAGCAGCTTTTGTGAGGATTGTTGGTACAAAACCAGTGCTAAGGGAGTCATTTATGATATTGAGGATAATGAGGCATAGAGAACTAAAACAAGATTTAAATAAGTGGGTGGAAATAGGGTCAAGTATGCAGGTGTAGAATTTCATATTTCAGACCAATTTAGTTAGAGATGAAGAGTCAAGTGCAGAGAGGGTGCAGAGAGAGGGGCCATTGAAGCTAGGTGGGTCAGAAAGTGATGTGGATAAAACATGTGGTGTGGTAAAAAATGTGATGTCTTATTTTGTTAATTTATGAGGAGAAATAATCTAGGAATGTGTTAGAGAGCTGTGTTGAAGCAGGTAGTATGGAGGGTCTGTGATGTTTTAATAATCTGTTGATGGTGCAGAAAGGAGTCCCCTGAAAGCAGACAGAACTGATCTTGTTGACTTTTCCTGTGACTTTTTGTTCTTTATCATATTTGACCATATTTGTTCACTGCCTTATATTACTGTGACTGTTTGTTCTATTCTTTTTTAACCACTTCCCTACCATCGTATGCAGAATGACGGCCGGGAAGTGTTTCTGTTATCCTGACTGGGCGTCATATGACGTCCAGCAGGATAACAAGCCAGCGCACGCCTGTGGGGTCGCGCAGCATGGCGATCGGTGGTGTGGTGTGTCAGTCTGACACACCGCATCTCTGATCGTGGTAAAGAGCTTCTGTCGGAAGCTCTCTACCATGTGATCAGCTATGATGAATCACTGCTGATCACAGTGTAAATAGGAAATGTAAATATTATTATTATTATACAGGATTTATATAGCGCCAACAGTTTGCGCAGCGCTTTACAACATGGGGGCAGACAGTACAATTACAATACAAATCAATACCGGAGGAATCAGAGGGCCCTGCTCGCTAGAGCTTACAATATCAGCTTTTCCTCTACTCGCATCTGCAGACGCGACTAGATGAGAGCTGATCGGTGGCTCTCCTGATGGGGGGGTCTGTGCTGATTGTTTATCAATGCAGCCCCCCTATGATCTCCACCCAGGACCACCAGGGAGCCCACCCAGGACCACCAGGGAGCCCAACCAGGGACCACCAGGGAAAGCCCACCCAGGACCACCAAGGAGCTGATCAGGGAGCCCAGCCTGACCACCAGGGAGTCCACCCTAGACCACCAGGTAAGGGGCACAATGCCCAACATGGATGGCACTCAGTGCCTATTTCAGATGCCACCCAGGACCACCAGGGAATGCACACCTTACAGTGCCCTCTATCAGTGCCACCTATCAGTGCCCACCAGTGCCACATATCAGTGCCACCTATCAGAGCCCAGTGCCACCTACCAGTACTTATCAGTGCTGCCTATGAGTGCTCATCACTGCCGCTTATCAGTGCCCATCAGTGCTGCATATCAGTGCCACCTATCAGTGCCCATCAGTGCTACTTATCAGTGCCACCTATCAGTGCTGCATGTAACTGCCTCATCGTCAGTGCCACCTCATCAGTGCTGCCTCATCAGTGCCAATCAGTACTGCCTCATCAGTGCCCGTCAGTGCAGCCTCATCAGTGCCTATCAGTGATGGAAAAAATGTACTTATTTACAAAAACATAAATAGAGAAAAACTTTTTTTTTTTTTTTTCAAAATTTTCGGTCTTTTTTTATTTTTAGTGCAAAAAATCCTCAAATACCTCCAAAACAAAGCTCTATTTGTCGGAACAAAATGATAAAAACCGTGTTTGGTTACAGCGTTGCATGACCGCACAATTGTAATTCAAAATGCGACAGCACTGAAAGCTGAAATTGGTCTGGGTGGAAAGGGGTGTAAGTGCCTTGTATTGAAGTGGTTAAGCAATCCCACAGTAAAAGTTGCTTTGTGAGTACACCATAACCTGTGTCTGTCACTGTGGTATTTACACTACACTACTGCTGGGTGTGCCAGTGCGGTTGAGTCTGTCCTTGGGGTTGAAGAAGCAGAGTAGTGAACAACCAATATTAAAGCGTCTCCTGCGGGGGTAGTGCTACAGTGGCTTGAGATCAGCACAAGGCACTTGACCAGATGCTGTGCAGGCTGTTAAGGGGTAACTCCACTTTTGTTAAAAAAAAAATAGCCATGGCTAGTGGAACTCCCCTGCTTGTAAGTTGTTTTGGACATTCCGGTTTTCTGGCCAGTCATTATATGCTCCCTTTGCCTTTCGTTACCTGACAGTAGGCTCTTTAATCTCCGATGAGACTGAACAACATTACAGTGGTGTTCTACATCAGGGGGCAGGTCGGAACCTGCAGGGTCAGTCTACTGAGAGAGGTGGAGAGGTATGTGACCTGGGTGGAGAGGAATCTCTGTAAAATTTCAATGAGTCTACATTCAGAACTTCTGGGAGGAGTCCATATTTTGTGGCCAATTAATTCCTACATTCAGGTTCCTTCAAGTGGATTTAATTTCTGGTTAAGTTAGATCTGCTAGCATCTGCTTACTATGACAAGCCGGAAAGCCTGGGCCAAGCCCTAGGTTCTGCTGCTGTGGCAGATCGGGAAAGGTCTCACAAGCCATATGCTTTTCCTTCAGTCTGATCCAAATACAGTGTTTTTGGGTCTATTACTAAAGACCGTGGCACTCCTCGTAGTAATTCCCCATTGGCTAAACAGGCTTTGGTTCCTGCTTTTGGTTGCAGGTTATCAGATTCCAGTCCTTTCTCTTAGATGAGGTCTCAGGGTGCAATACTCCGCCCTTGTTCATCTCTTTTCCAGTTTTTCACCCTGAGATGAAGAGACTAATCACCATTGGCTGTTTTATTCTATCTATAAATCATACAACAGGATTTGAATAAAGCTTGTTCAATTTGGACTTTTTTTTCTGCCTCAGGCTTCAGGTCAGGTACATTCTGGACATCAACTGATCTTAAGCACTCTATGCAGATGCAGATCTATGAAGGCCCTGTTATATTCAATTTCTCCTTGGGTAAACTATCCCTTACTCGTCCAATACCTTGATGGGGGGGCTGCATCTGAGACTCAAGGGAGAGCCTAGACTCTCTACGTGGGATTTACTACTTGCTCTGGACCTCCTAGCCATCTTCAGGTAGGATCTCTTTTCAGTCCAGCTTGAGAAAAGACTGAGCTAGGAAGACAGCCTCTCTAAGGGCTATCTCATAAGTCAGGAAGTTTGCCAAGATCAGGGCTTTAGGCTAGGAGGGATCCTTTGGTGACTGGCAGCACCAGGCAGGTTCCCCTTCAGTCCATTCGGAGCAAAGGATTGAGCCATGATGACAATCTCTCTCAAGGGCTACATCCTCAGCCAGGAAGTTTGCCAGGACCAGGGCCTTTAGGACCCTTTGGTGGCTTGCTCCTTCAGATCGGATCTCTTTAAGTGCAGTTTTAAGTAAAGGCTCAGTCATGAAGGCAGCCTCTCTAATGTTTTTTTCCTCAGTCAGGAGGTCTGGCAGGATCTGGGCCTTAGGCTATGAGGGATCCTTTTTGGCATTCTGCCTAGCAAGGGTAGCGTTTATACCCATACTGGGTAGCCATCCAAGGTGATTTCAGCATCATATGAGAACAAAGAATTGTTCTCCCCAAGTTCAGGACCACTAAAGATAACTGGTTCCATGATCCTTGTATTGTGATACTTTGAGCCAGAGGCGGCTCTAGGCTTTGTGAGACCTTAGGCAAAACCTAGACATGAGTCCCTACACATGCCCATAATGATAAAAATAATTCAAGCAATAAAAAAATTAACTTTAGAAATTGCATATATGGAAAGCTTTAAAGTGCTGGTGTCACTATCTCGGTGCTGGTGTCAGTGTCAAATTAGGCGGTTGCGAGGCCCCTGTGAGTGTGAGGCCTTAGGCGACCGCCTAATTTGCTAATTAGAGAGCCGCCTCTGCTTTGGGCATGCTCACAAGCTACAGCTTTGCTAAGGCTGTTAGGACATCTTTTTTGTCACTCCCTCTAGCAGAACCAGCAGGATGTAGATATCATCGCTGCCACTGGATGGTACATTCTGGCTAGCCAAGTGGCTTAGGACATGGTTCCTATGACAGCAGTGATAACAAACTCAACCAGGAGTGTGTAGACTTCATGAGCTCCTGTTAACAGGGCGCCAGGAATAGTTGTAGGGTGAAAACATGGTCCTCCACTAAGGCTGTTCTGGGTCACTGTGGTGTGAATCTAGCTTCTTTATCCAGTTTATTTTTAGCTGTAAGATTTTTCTGTTGGCTAAGTACTATAATTGAAACCATACTATTTTTTCAGCATCCCCATCCTTGTGCTTTTGGCTAGTTAGTTCTCAAACATATGCTGTGAACCTCCTCTTTTCATGTCCCCTGCCAGCTGCCAGCGCTCCTGGCCCCTCCTCTCTGTCCAGTGCCCCCATTGGAAGCCGCTTCCCATGGGGATACTTGTGCATGCTTGCTCCCGAGTCCATTGACACAGACAGTGGGATTCGGCCCTGCCCCCAGCTTTCTCATCACTCGCTTTGATTGACAGCACTAGGAGCCAATGACCCCAGTGCCCCAGCAAAGCCAGCGAGACCCGAAAGTGAGGGGAGAGTAGAGTGCAGATTTACACAGCGCTGGATCGAATGAGGGCTTCGTTAAGTAAAAGGAGGAGTGAGGGGGGATGCTGATGCCTAAACATTTTTTACCTTAATGCAAGGAATGTATTATGGTAAAAAAATGTTTAGGCTTTAGAACCACTTTAATTGACCCCCTAAAGATAATTAGAGGCAAAATACGTTAGTGATGTGGTTCCATGGAGATCCACCTATTAAGTCATTTTGATATTTCCATAAATCTTCCCAAGAAGTATCCCACTCCTTGCATCAGAGCTTATGGCACTGGAAAGGAGTACAGAGACACAGTGCTGTGATGATTTCACGATGTACATACCCTGCTGGCCCCCTCCCACCATCCATAATCTGATTGCATTGCTGGAGATTTTTGTAATTTTATTAGCATGTTGATAAGACGGGAAAAGGAGCAACCAAGGAAGCAAATATAAGCTTAAACTTAAGCCTTAAAACTGATCTCAAGGAATTTAACCTATTTTTAAAATGTGTTGGCTAATAATAGGTTAAGGCCATTGAGGTATATGCCTTCTCATGAAATTATCCTTATGTACAATTTTACTGAGCATTGGGAGTGCAGCTATCCACTTTACTCAGGTGTTTTGACAGGAGCAATGCTGCTTTCACACACAAAACAGCCACGCTGCCTGCCCCTCCCCTAAGCTGTCCATTCACAGAAGGCTTTGTATTTAGTGAATGGGTTCACATAATACAAAATGCTCTGTGACTGGGCAAGATGAGAGGAAGGGCCAATAGAGTGGCTGCACACAACTCTGCAGCTTCAAGAGCTGAGGTCCAGTGTCAAAGCTCTGGAAATACAGAAATAGCTGTACTCCTGGCTCTCAGCAAAATGTAAATTATAAATAAAATAGATAAAGTCCACAAGGTGGCATATACCTTATTTGACTTAACTCATAGTAAGCAGACATGTTTTACCATAGTGACTAAACTATAGCCCACTGCTTCATTTTCTGTGAAATATATATTTTTTCAAACCTCATTAAGTGCTTTTGTTGTATATACTGTAGATAGCCATACTATGGAAATATTTATTTTAAACAAGGCTTCTTGCGGAGGAGGCGTGACCGGATGAGGGAGTGAGAAGCAGCGTGTGCGGCGTCTGCGTGCCCAGTCTCCCATGGATCCTGAGAACCGATCAGGTTAGGAACACCACCTGTGGAGCGTCATGGAGGACTTGGCAGGCTGGACTTGGATCCGAGACGGCTCCCACTGAGGTCGGCGAGGTTGGCGGGGTGCCCGGAGAGTGGCGAGCGGCCCCGCGGGGGCCCTGGGTGACAGCCAGGAGATAGCCGGGCGGAGCGGCAGCGTCTCGCTCATCTCCCCCTCCACGGTCGGTGAGGAGCTGGGAGGTGGGAGTTGGGAGAGGTGGAGGTGAGGCTGTGAGGCTTCGGTTGTGCCTGGCGGCACGGCAGCGGCCGCTGCCAGAGAGGCTGGGAGTGAGTACCCTGGGCTTCCAAGAGAAGGACCCTCCCCCTCTAACATTAAGGACAGGTCTTAAACAATCATCAGAACTGTGAGTAATTGGGCTGGTGCCTATACTGTCTGTATTATCTAAATGCCTGAGCACATTGAATTGCAACCTGACTGTTTGACATCTGCTTAAACCCTCATTTTCCACATGTCCTTCTTTTGGTAACATTTGGGTGTTTATACCAATTGAACCCTTCAAGATCGCACCATACCTGCACCATATAGATACTTTTAAACTCTAGCTGGACCAGTGCAACTGTGGAATATAAAAGGGGCTCATTCTGAATTCTTGTGGCAGTTAACCTTATACATCAGCGACACTTTTTTGAGATTTGCATAAGGGAAGGAATTAACAGTTCCAGCATAGATACTGCCTACTGGAAGTGGAGTATCATCAAGAACTTGGTATTACCTGTATTTTTTCTCCTTCCTGCTTTTGCTTGTTTCCCAGTTGGCAACCCCCTAGCCGGTTACCTTCCGGCAGGTGGGGCCAATTTAAAGAGGGAACTTACTCTCAAACAGCGGGCAGCAGCTATTATGGTAAAAAAAAAGGGAGAGGATGTGGGCCCACAAGAACTGGGTAGCTCACAAAAAACGGTTAAGGACAAAACAAAAGTTGCCCAGACAACAGCAGCTAAATTAGAAAAATTCTCCCATACCCCCTCTGGGTCTCCGGCCAAGGGAGGGCAGCCGCCTCAGACAAAGACACAGAAAAGCAGCGGGTCCGGTAGGTTGAGTCATAGCCAGCCAGTCATAGACCAGGGTCCTGACACCAGTGGGGCTGGTGCCCCTGGAGGGGGTATTCCCGAATTGTCTGTTAGTTTTCCGCATCATCCCCCACAGGACCTTCATTGTTGGAGGTCCTGCAAGCAGTAAACATGTGTAAATCCTCTTTATGTGAACTTTCGGAACAAACGAGAGGTATTAGGGAAGAAATTTCCCATATCCGTCAGGATATCCAGCAGATACATGAAAGGACGGCAGCGGTGGAGGAAAGGGTCAGTTCTTTGGAAGATGAACACAACTTGACTAAAGAGCTACTCCAGGACTTAGAGGAAAAAGTGTACCTCCAAAATGGATGACATGGAAAACAGGCTCCGGAGGGATAACATTCGAATAATTGGCATGCCCGAGCAAAGTGAAGGCCCAAACACCACGGCATTTTTGGAGGAGTGGCTAAAAGAGACTCTGGGGAAGAACACTATGTCCCCCCACTTCTTTATAGAGAGGGCTCATAGAGTGCCCCTTCGATTACCCCTGGCAGGAGGCCACCCTAGACCCTTATTGGCAAAAGTATCTAATTACAGGGACAGGGCCACTCTTTTTCAAAAGGCCAGGGAAAAAGGCGACGTGTTTTTCAAGGGGGCAAGAGTCTCCATATATCCAGATTTTTCCCCGGATCTTCAAAGGCGTAGAGCCAAGTATATGGAAGTAAAACAGTCTTTATTCCAATTGAATATCAAATATGCTTTACTATACCCTGCGCGCCTAAAGATTACCACAGTTGGGGGTGTACAATTTTTTGATTCCCCGGAGGGAGCCCAGAGGTGGTTGGAAGAAAACAGAGAAAAGCTGCGAAAAGATCAAGAGGACTAGAAGAACCCTGAGAGGTCAAATAAATAAGAGAGAAATAACAACATATAGAAAGCATGGACAATGAATAATGTTTGATAAACATTATACCCTAACAAGGGGAGGGGTTCTCCCTTCCCAGTTTTCTCTCTCTTAATTTTTTTTTTTTTTTGGAGGTAGGGTCGGGACGTCACACAAGGGAAGTAGGAGTGTTGGTGTGAGCAGCTCTGAGGAGCGAGTGAGAGGGGGGGAGGGGTGGGAGGTGAGGGAGAATGAAGGTGGCTCACACAGGGTATGTCAGGTCACAATAAAAGCCTCCAAGGGTAACCTGTTTAGGTAGGGGAGGGCGGGTGGGGGGGAAAAGTGGGTGGGATTCTGGAATGTATGCATGGATGTTTGAAGTTTGAGTCGGGGGAAGACGGTATAGAAAGGTTAGTAAAGGGAAAAATGATCTGCGAGGAAAGCCGGATTTGCAAATCTCACATTACTGTTTTATGTCACACAAGTTCTGCACGTTTAAGAAGGGGAAGTATAATTGCCCTTCCCGAAGGGTGTTTCTTATCACAGATAGTACTAAACACAGGTGGAAGGACACACAAAATATGTATTGAAATTTTTAAAAGCTGGACGCACGTTATCACAATTATGGTAGGTTTTGCTTACACTTCATTGATTTTATTTGTAATTATTGACGAACTGGTCACTTTATCTCTCCTTTTCCTAGATGCGGGCTAAAAGGTTTAAAGTTGCATCATGGAACGTCAGGGGGCTAGGCAACCCAATAAAGAGATCTGCTGTGTTTTCTTATCTGGATATGCATCAGGTAGACGTACTGTGCCTGCAGGAGACACACTTTATGAAGGGAACTATCCCCTCTCAGGGGATCAAAGGGTTCCACACCCATTTCCACTCGACTCACTCCTCCTATTCCAGGGGGGTAAGCGTGATGGTGAGAGATGGGGTGCTTTTCTCTTGCAGGCGCAGTAGAGTTGACAAGTACGGTCGGTATATTTTGCTGCATTGCTCGATAGAAAACACAGAAATTATTCTTGCAAATATATACATCCCACCGCCATTTAGCATAGACGTCTTAAACGAGGTTCTGGAATTTACATTAGATAATCCTTTTGTCCCAACCGTGATAGTAGGGGACTTTAATGCAGTAACAGATGAGGGTAAGGATAGACTCCCTGTAAGGCCTAATATAACCAGCCAGTCAAAAGGTAAATTCTCTCAGTTCCTGGAGGAGGCGGGGTGGATGGACGTCTGGAGATTTCGGAATCCTGGAGCCTGACAATTTTCTTGCCAGTCGTCCACGCACGCTACTCTCTCCAGGATTGACTTGGTCCTGGGGAATGAACAGGCTTCACACATAATTAACAACATTCTTTATATGCCGAGAGGCCTATCTGATCATTCTCCCTTGTTGTTTTCAATAGATCTGGATGGCCAACAGGTTAAAAGGAATTGGAAACTAGCCCCATATTGGCTAGAATTGTTGGGTGAGCTCGATAGAATCTCGAAAGCGCTGGAGCAATTTATAGAGATTAATAAAGGTACTGCATCGGTGGAAACGACATGGGACGCATTGAAAGCGTACCTTTGTGGCCTACTGATACAGCAGAGAGCTAGGATCAAAATTGATTCGAAGGGATGGGAGGTGCTAGCTAGGGAAGAGGTAGATAGAGCTGAGGATCAGTATATTACAAATCCAACTAGAGATAACTATAAATCCTTAATAGATCTATAGCAACAGAGCTATAGGTCGGCCTTACTTAAGAAAGAAGAAAACAGCAGGCTCTCGGCGAGACAAAAGACATTTGCGGAAGGAGAGAGTGTTGGCAGAACATTGGCCTCCCTGATTAGGACTAATTCCCCCTCCAATACTGTTCCGTTGATACGGCTCTCTGGGGGAGGAATTACCTCACACCCTTATGAGATAACGGAGGAGTTTAGAAGGTATTATGAAAACCTCTATAGGGCCCAGGACACGGAACAGGCTAGGAGGATGGAGGACTTTTTGAGGGAGGTGAGGCTCCCTAGTCTCACAGATGAAGAGAAGCAGGAGTTGGAAGCTCCTATAACATTGGAAGAAATACAAAAAGCAGTAGGGGAGATGGCAGGGCAAAAATCTCCTGGGCCAGATGGGCTTCCGATTGAAATTTACAAATGGTACGGAAGCATATTGCTTCCGGAGCTCTTGAGGGTAGCACAAGGGGCCATTAGTAACGGGAGGATTCCTCCCTCAATAAGAGAGGCTATAATTATAGTTCTGCACAAAGAAGGTAAAGACCCGTTGGAAACTGCCTCATATAGGCAGATTTCACTGCTGTGCTCTGACATTAAAATCTTAGCGAAAGTTTTGGCCAGCAGGCTAAATAAAGTCATCCAGAGACTTATTCATCCGGACCAGTCCGGATTTATCCCCCACAGATCAACCAGCATTAATATCAGAAGGGTATTTTTGAACCTACAAATTAAGACAAAGAACATGGGTTCCAGAGCTATTATCTCCCTGGATGCTATCAAAGCATTTGATAGCTTGGATTGGGGATATCTTGGGCAGGTCCTGGAGGAATTTGGATTTGGCCCCATTTTCATAGGTTGGATCAGAGCATTATATAAAGACCCTAGTGCTAGGGTCCAGACTAACGGGGTGTGCTCTGGGGGATTTCGGTTAGAGAGGGGGACGAGGCAGGGGTGTCCATTATCGCCCCTACTCTTCGCCCTCACGATCGAGCCCCTGGTGTCAGCAGTGAGAGCTGCGAGGGACTTAAAGGGGTTTCAGAGATCCTTCAGAGAAGAAAGGATTGCCCTTTATGCAGACGATGTGCTGTTGTTCTTGGGGGACTCTCAGGCCTCACTATCATCAGCAATCCGATTGGTTGAGGATTTTGGATCCTTTTCTGGGTTGCGGATAAACTGGGAAAAATCGGTGTTAATGCCGGTCGACCCCTTAAATGCCCCACTTCCAAGGTCTACAGCTAGGATAGTGATAGCAGATAAACTGAAATATCTTGGGATAGTATTTTCAGGAGATCCGATGGATTTCATGGAAAATAATATGGTCCCTTTGTTAAATAAATGGAAAAATAAAGGAGAAATCTGGAAACATCTACCCCTATCTTTAGGTGGAAGATGTAATTTGATTGGAATGATATGGCTCCCACAGTTGCTATACATACTCCATAACTCTCCTATTTGGATTTACAAACATTGGTTTTGCAGAATAAAATAATTTAGAAGATTGATTTGGAAAGGACGGATACCCAGGATACGGTTGAGAACTCTTCAACTCCTACTGAAGGAGGGAGGGTTAGCCCTCCCCCATCCTGGGAATTACTACCTGGCAGCGCAATTACAGCACCTGTTGGGATGCGGGAAAAGAGGCGGGGTAGATGGGAATAGTCGATTGATGTTGGAATATACGCCACACGAGACGATAGTGGAGGCATTGGAGGCACGGTCCTTTGCTCCCGACGCCCCTACGCTAAAAATGGTCATTAAGATTTGGATTCAGGTTAAGAAGCAAATGGGTTATAATGGACTTCTGGATAGTACCCCTCTTTGGGACAACAACCAGTTACAGGATCTACGAGAAATAGGCACGATACGGGAGTGGAAGAACCTAGGCATTAGCTATGTTGCTCAGTTATACACAGAAGGTCACATGAAATCATTTACGGAGCTAAGAGAGACATACGGGATTTCAAAGCATTCCTTTTTCAGATACCTTCAGATTAGGCATGCTATGGCCAAACAGTTTACTGGTTCAGAAGTGGAATTAGGTGATATGCCCATTTTGCAGACAGTGATAAGAGTAAGCAGTAGCAAAGGCTTAATCTCGAAACTGTATGCAAGTTTGGGAAAGGGGCTGGGCGGACAAGAGGAAACTCTCTCCCTAAAAGCAAGGTGGGAGAAAGATGTTGGCCCCTTGACTGAGGAACAATGGAGAGAAGTGTTGGCGTCATGTTCCCGGGTCTCGATGGCCCCTTCCCAGAGGGCCTTACAGCTGTTTTTGTTGCACAGGGCATATTATACCCCTCAAAGACTTTATAGTTTTGGAAAAAGACAAGACGATAAGTGCCCCAGATGTCGGCACACGGGTGACCTCCTGCATATGATGTGGAGGTGCTGGGAAAGGATAGTGCGTACCATCAATTCAACATTCAGAGTTAACTTGAAACTAGAGGCCAAATAATGCATACTGAGTGCAGTAGGAGATACTACCCAGCCTATAGTACATAGTTGTCTCTTTCAAGCGCGGAGACTGATCGCTCAAAAATGGCAGGCGACAATTCCTCCCTCATTTGAAGAATGGAAAAAAAACATTGATGAAACATTGTGGAAGGAAAGGGGAATGTATATTAAGAGAGGCAATTTTTCTAAATTTAAAAAAAGATGGGATCTCTGGCTAACTAGTAGGGGGTATCCTCCCTGAAATGATACCCAACTAGTTAATTAGAGGTAAACAAGCCCCAGGAAGGATGCACACAGTCACATTATGGAGTGGGCAAGGAGAGGATTCAGGTCAGGATTTCTCGCCTTTGGAATAGGAGTGTAGGGGTATGAGTGTGTGGAGTGAATGTGGGGGGGTGGGAGCAAGGGGTAGTAGTGTTGTAACCAGTGATCTCTGTTCCTCCTTCCTTCCTTCTTTATTGAGTGTTTTGTTCCCCCTGTCTTGGCAACTAGACACAAACTGTAATCATTTTGTAAAATAACCACGTATAAGTAGTAACAAAGAATTAGAAACAAAATAAGGTGTGCAAAGGGAAGAAGGGAAGTAAGTACCAGAATGATGTGACCAAGGAAAGACCTTCTAAGAAGTGATAAGCTATAAATGATCTTTTGACGAGGAAGAAAGAAAGAAAGAAAGAAGGGGTGGGGTAGTTATGCACAGGGAGGGGGGTAGTTGTATATGTCTCAATAAGAGCGCTGCTTGGAGCTCAGATGACTCACCGCGTGTCTCTTCTTCTCTCCACGGCTGACAAATGCAGGGGGCGGGCCCGACTGACTGTAGTACAAACCCGGGCGGGGGACGTAAACAGTCGGCACCTCTCTTCTTCTCTGTGCGCCACTCAGTAGACTCGAGGTTCGTCGCGAGAATAACTCTGTATATGTTGATGGGGGGAGGGACACGTATTGATGGGGTGGGGAAGAAAGAAAGAAAGAAAGAAGGAGCAGTTTTCTAGTAAATATCGAATAGTGAAGAATCTTCCAGAAAGGAACCAGTGTAGTAAGACCATGAATGAAGGGAAGAAGGGAAACGTGTGGAATAAAACAAAGATTAAGAAACAATGATGAATATGCACCAATAAAATGTTTTACTAATGTCAAACACAGAT
>BLSH010194871.1:38053-60279 GCA_018402905.1 Glandirana rugosa
TTTAGGGCATACAGAGAGAATCGAGGCATTTACTAAAGTACACTGGAAGACACATATTGACTCGTTGTATCGATTACGGATCCAAGAAGGTGAGGGCATAGCACGGATAAAGAGCATCAAGGACATTGACCAACAACAGGGTTTCTCCCCATGATAGGTCTTCAGGTAATATTGGGTAAACGAAGAATTGGACTTAGGTTTAGAATTACTGGTAAAAATCGCATCCCCGCAGCCCTCGTTTCCTGGCACGGAGGTTATGGAGGTGATAGCAGAGCACACAGCATATAAGGTTGTAGTTAGCTGATAAGGGTAGATGGGGCGGAGAGAAGGGCGTAGGGTTGTCCACGACATTAACGCGACGGTCCATCATTAAGGGTCCTCGCAATTACAGCACCTGTTGGGATGCGGGAAGAGAGGCGGGGTAGATGGGAATAGTCGATTGATGTTGGAATATACGACACACGAGACGATAGTGGAGGTATTGGAGGCACGGTCCTTTGCTCCCGACGCCCCTACGCTAAAAATGGTCATTAAGATTTGGATTCAGGTTAAGAAGCAAATGGGTTATAATGGACTTCTGGATAGTACCCCTCTTTGGGACAACAACCAGTTACAGGAACTACGAGAAATAGGCACGATACGGGAGTGGAAGAACCTAGGCATTAGCTATGTTGCTCAGTTATACACAGAAGGTCACATGAAATCATTTACGGAGCTAAGAGAGACATACGGGATTTCAAAGCATTCCTTTTTCAGATACCTTCAGATTAGGCATGCTATGGCCAAACAGTTTACTGGTTCAGAAGTGGAATTAGGTAATATGCCCATGCAGACAGTGATAAGAGTAAGCAGTAGTAAAGGCTTAATTTCGAAACTGTATGCAAGTTTGGGAAAGGGGCTGGGAGGACAAGAGGAAACTCTCTCCCTAAAAGCAAGGTGGGAGAAAGATGTTGGCCCCTTGACTGAGGAACAATGGAGAGAAGTGTTGGCGTCATGTTCCCGGGTCTCGATGGCCCCTTCCCAGAGGGCCTCACAGCTGTTCTTGTTGCACAGGGCATATTATATCCCTCAAAGACTTTATAGTTTTGGAAAAAGACAAGACGATAAGTGCCCCAGATGTCGGCACACGGGTGACCTCCTGCATATGATGTGGAGGTGCCCGAAATTATATAGATACTGGGAAAGGATAGTGCGTACCATCAATTCAACATTCAGAGTTAACTTGAAACTAGAGGCCAAACAATGCATACTGAGTGCAGTAGGAGATACTACCCAGCCTATAGTACATAGTTGTCTCTTTCAAGCGAGGAGACTGATCGCTCAAAAATGGCAGGCGACAATTCCTCCCTCATTTGAAGAATGGAAAAAAAACATTGATGAAACATTGTGGAAGGAAAGGGGAATGTATATTAAGAGAGGCAATTTTTCTAAATTTAAAAAAAGATGGGATCTCTGGCTAACTAGTAGGGGGTATCCTCCCTGAGATGAAACCCAACTAGTTAATTAAAGGTAAATAAACCCCAGGAAGGATGCATACAGACACATTATGGAGTGGGCAAGGAGAGGACTCAGGTCAGGATTTCCCGCCCTTGGAATATGAGTGTAGGGGTATGAGTGTGCGGAGTGAATGTAGGGGGGTGGGGACAAGGGGGGGGGGCGGGAGTAAGGGGTAGTAATGTTGTAATCAGTGATCTCTGTTTCTCCTTCCTTCCCTCCTTATTGAGTGTTTTGGTCTCCGTCTTGGCAACTAGACACAAATTGTAAAAATTTTGTAAAATAATCACGTATAAGTAGTAACAAAGAGAAAGAAACAAAACAAGGTGTGCAAAGGGAAGAGGGGAAGGAAGTACCACAATGATGTGACCAAGGAAAGACCTTTTGAGAAGTGATAAGCTATAAATGATCTTTCGAAGAGGTTAACTGAGTGGGAAAAAAAAAAAAAAAGAAAAAAAAGAAAATAAAAAAAAAACAAGGCTTCTTTGCTATAGGTATATTTTAGTCTTGTTTGTCATATTTTTGTTATTTTACAATAATTGTTAAAGTAGAATATATTCACCTCCACTCCAGCGATGAGGTGTCCATGAGCACCCTCGCTGGCCGCTGAGATCTGATCTTCGGTCATTTTGATTGGCCAGGCCAAGATGACATCACTCCCATGCATGTTCAGTCTATTCACCAAAATTGTACTCTGTGCTGCATTAAAAAGCCTGCCTGCTTGCTACCTTTTTTAAAGTAAAGTTTCACTTTAAGTTCTGTTTCCCTGGCAATCACTTACACTGAAGCCTATTTTTTTTTTTTTTTTTGTGGTTTTGTTACTGTAGCAGGCGGGGTCATTTTGCCAATTCACCACCTTAGATCAAATGCCTTTTCTGACCAGTGGTATTTATGTTAAGATCACTACAAAGATGGTGCTTTGACCTGCTTTATAGTTCCCCCTAACTTCTCTGGCTAATAATCTTCATTTGGATGGAACAATGTATGCAACTACCACACCAATGATGCAGTATAATAAACTGTTCCGCTAGTAGATGTACAACAATTTCTGAATGCAGGAGACTATGAGGTCTGTTTTTCAACATTCTCATCCAAAAATTCACACAATTTTCGAATGGAATCTTTAGTGAAAAAAAGTGTGAATCTTGGGTGAAAATATTAACAAACAGACCTCTATGCATTTAATTTATATTGGTTATTGCATGCTTTACAATTTATGGCCCTGTGATCATGGCTTCAAATAATGATTTCATTTTTCTATCAATGAACATGATGTCACCCTCAGTGTAACCTGCACTTAAATAGTTGCCTTCTTCAGTGTGTGTCTACGACTGGGTCGTGTAACTTGTGCGCATTTGCTCTGCTACTCCTTTTATTCTTATGAATGGTTTGTAACTTGTCTGGATAGCTGGGGCTGCAAAACGTATATGTACCCTAACAATGAGCAAATCTTTTGATCTGTTAAATATATCATTGAAATTGTTTTGTTCTATAAGTGCAAAAAAATACCTATTGATGCTACCTATGCTATGGAGATGAGGATAGATAGAAGTTGTTCTGTAGTTCAAATCAGAAGCAGGCAGCCTAGGGTAACAACACTTCTCTTACATAGTAGATACAGTACAGTGGGTGAGCATTGTCACCAAGAACAGGAAGCATGTTCCTGAAAGAAACACCAGGTAATAATAAAGAAAAAAGAAAACAAATGCATTCACCACATCAAAAGACTGGTGCACTGGTCAATTTATATCCTTTTTGTTCCTGGGTTTTGATACACTTTAGTAAACTTTTGCTCATTTTAAACACAGCACAAGACAATCAACACTAGTACACTTGAAGATGCTTCTCCTTGCTTTTATTTGTATTAGTAATTCGATTTGGTCACAGGACAGCACAAATAAATACATGTAGCAATGTAGTACGCGCGCACTCTCTCTGGCAGGGTGGAAAGGTATCTTGTTTGTCTGGAATAGGCGAGAGACTCTACTTCTTGGGGGCAGCTCCAATAGCTGCCTTCTCTTCACGAGTGATTGGGATAGAGCGTTCAGGGACATCAGCCTGTTTCCTGGGTCCACACACTGTCAGCACTCCATCTGGGGACAAGGATGAAGTGATGGATAGGGGATCAACATCCACTGGGATTTTATATCTTCTCTGGAAGTCTCTGGAAACATAGCCATGCTCATCCTGGAAATAAATAACCCAAATTAGTTTTAGTCCAAAACATATTTTCAACAATTATATAATTTCAACTTTATATTACATCTACTTAGATAAGTACTCAGGTTGTAAAAAGACACATGTGCATAGAGTTCAACCAAAAGATGAAAGTGAAAAAAAACTCATATCATCAGAACCCTAAACCAACAGTTCATCCAGAGCAGGGCAGCAAGATCCTTTCCCCGCACACACATTGATGTTCCCCTCATATCCCACCCCCAGCACACACATTGGTTTTTCCCAAGTATCTCACCTCCAACACACACATTGGTCTTTCCCAAGTATCCCATCACCAACACACACATTGGACTTTCCCAGGTATCCCACCACCAACACACATTGGTCTTTCCTATCTATCCCACCACCAGCAGCAAAATTGGTCTTTCCCAAGTATCCCACCCCCCAGCACACACATTGGTCTTTCCCAAGTATCCCACCACCAACACACACATTGGTCTTTCCCATGTATCCCACCACCAACACGCATTGGTCTTTCATATCTATCCCACCACCAGCAGCAATATTGATCCTTCCCAAGTATCCCACCCCCAGCACATACATTGTTCTTTCCCAAGTATCCCACCACCAACACACACAGTGGTCTTCCCAAGTATCCCACCACCAACACACACATTGCTCCTTCCTATCTATCCCACCACCAACAGAAATATTGATCCTTCCTAAGTATCCACCCCCAGCGCACACATTGGTGTTTCCCAAGTATCCCACCGCCAACATACATATTGGTCTTCCCAAGTATCCCACCACCAACACACACATTGGTCTTCCCGTGTATCCCACCACCAACACGCATTGGTCTTTCCTATCTATCCCACCACCAGTAGCAATATTGGTCTTTCTCAAGTATCCCACCCCTCAGCACACACATTGGTCTTTCCCAAGTATCCTACCACCAACACACACATTGGTCTTTCCCATGTATCCCATCAACAACACTCATTGGTCTTTCCTATCTATCCCACCACCAGCAGCAATATTGATCCTTCCCAAGTATCCACCCCCAGCGCACACATTGGTGTTTCCCAAGTATCCCACCACCAACACACACATTTGTCTTCCCAAGTATCCCACCACCAACAAACACATTGGTCTTTGCCATGTATCTCACCACCAACATGCATTGGTCTTTCCTATCTATCCCACCACCAGCAGCAATATTGGTCTTTCCCAAGTATCCCACCTCCCAGCACACACATTGGTCTTTCCCAAGTATCCCACCACCAACACACACATTGGTCTTTCCCATGTATCCCACCACCAACACGCATTGGTCTTTCCTATCTATCCCACCACCAGCAGCAATAATGATCCTTCCCAAGTATCCCACCCCAAGCACATACATTGTTCTTTCTCACGTATCCCACCACCAACACACACAGTGGTCTTCCCAAGTATCCCACCACCAACACACACATTGCTCTTTCCCATGTATCCCACCACCAACACACATTGGTCTTTCCTATCTATCCCACCACCAGCAGCAAAATTGGTCTTTCCCAAGTATCCCACCCCCCAGCACACACATTGGTCTTTCCCAAGTATCCCACCACCAACACACACATTGGTCTTTCCCATGTATCCCACCACCAACACGCATTGGTCTTTCCTATCTATCCCACCACCAGCAGCAATATTGATCCTTCCCAAGTATCCCACCCCCAGCACATACATTGTTCTTTCCCAAGTATCCCACCACCAACACACACAGTGGTCTTCCCAAGTATCCCACCACCAACACACACATTGCTCCTTCCTATCTATCCCACCACCAACAGAAATATTGATCCTTCCTAAGTATCCACCTCCAGCGCACACATTGGTGTTTCCCAAGTATCCCACCACCAACACACACATTGGTCGTCCCAAGTATTCCACCACCAACACACACATTGGTCTTCCCATGTATCCCACCACCAACACGCATTGGTCTTTACTATCTATCCCACCACCAGCAGCAATATTGATCCATCCCAAGTATCCCACCCCCAGCACACACATTGGTCTTTCCCAAGTATCCCACCACCAACACACATATTGGTCTTTCCCATGTACCCCACCACCAACACGCATTGGTCTTTCCTATCTATCCCACCACCAGCAGCAAAATTGGTCTTTCCCAAGTATCCCACCACCAGCACGCATATTGGTGTTTCCCAAGTATCCCACCACCAACATACACATTGGTCTTTCCCATATATCCCACCACCAGCATACATTGCTCTTTCCTATCTATCCCACCAGCAGCAGCAATATTGATCCTTCCCAAGTATCCCACCCCCAGCACACACATTGGTCTTTCCCAAGTATCCCACCACCAACACACACATTGGTCTTCCCAAGTATCCCACCACTAACACACACATTGGTCTTTCCCATGTATCCCACCACCAACACACATTGGTCTTTCCTATCTATCTCACCACCAGCAGCAATGTTGGTCTTTCCCAAGTATCCAACCACAAACACACCCATTGGTCTTTCCCATGTATCCCACCACCAACATGCACATTGGTCTTTCACCTGTAACCCAGAAAACTGGAAAAAAATCTGTTTTGGTAGTTTAGATCACACCATTCATTAATGTGCGGAGGGCTATTGGAGGATGATACCAACTCATATTCAGGTAAATGGAGTTATGAATACAGGATTCTGAAAATGTGAAAAGCATCAACACAGAGTTTCCTGTACTTTTTGAGCGATTATTGATGTGATAATGTCACCATAATACTGGAGCTTGTTACATCACATGTTAAATTATTATTGATGCATAACACATATGTTCCATATTTGTAAAACCAATTTGGAATCCTAGTGTATAGCTGTGTGACTCTTGTGAAGCCACTGTCAAACCAATGTTGCTGAAGCCTTGCACAAAAAATTGTTTACACCAAATATTACAAAACACTATTCATTACTAATGACCTTTTCATTTAAAGAAACACCTAAATGGGCAAAGTGACAGGGTTTTGTGCATAAGAACATCTGTTGTCAGTACACCATGAACTAATCATTATGGATTCATGGTGTGCCGGCCAACATATGTTCTTATTTATGCTAATTCCAGTCAACCTGTGCCAATTGCTACAGCACCCACCTACTTCAGGCTGTGCTCAAGAATGCGTGAGATGGGAATATATTGAGGGTTTGGGTAAAGTCCCACCCACCTAGTTTTACTTACCTCATCAGCAATCCCCCACCTTTCCTTCTTCCAAAATATCGAATGTTGGCTGGTATTGGAGACTAGAGGGAGCTGAAACATCATCCTCTCCATCAAGAGACAGTGAGTGGCCAATCAGCCTGAACACTACATCATAGGAGCGGGACACATGCTTCTCCATGCCTGGAGGCACCAAGTATTATACGCCATCTGCGTCAGGGGATTCCTGGAAAAGTGAGCATAACTGGGTCGGGGCAATGGGCTTTACATGGGCAACGTAACGTGGTCTCTTTTACTACAATTCACTATTTAAGGAATGGGCACACTTATCTATTTTTTTAAATAAATATATATTTTTTTAATAATAATTTAAATAATTATTATTAGTAATTCATATATAGTGCTTTAGAAGACCCTGTGTGCAGATATGAATGTATATTTAATGAAAAGATAGGGACAGCTCACCCTTGATAATCACACCATATTTATAATCTTCCTTCAACCAGACAAAAGATTCATACCATGACTAGTGCCTCTAGAGTAGTTAGCTGCTGAGCCCCAGGTGGGTAAAAACACATATTCAGGAAGCTTTTATGTGAATGACACAATGAAAAGAAGAATTTGGCTATAGATAACATGAGAACTTGGTCATGGCAAGAATATTTTATATAAATATGTGCCAGATATACTGGTGCTGCTATTGTGTGGTTCACAAAGTAGTCTAAATTTCCTATAATGAGTATATTGTAGAGCTGCCATATTTGAATGGCCTTAGACTGTGCAGAAAGAGATTACTTCAGCACTTCTTAAACCATAATATAGAACCAGTCTAGTTAAAAATATGCAACTACTAACCATATTTTGATGGTGCATGCTTCAGGGATGGCATCACCAGTGGAGGGCTGGGCCAGGGGGCAGGGTGGCAATTGCCCCACAAGCCACCCTAACTTACATTCAAAATGGCTGATGGCCGCTGCCCACTCACACTTTTTTCTTCTTGTGGAGGAAGGAAGCAGGGGGCCAGGGGCGCAGCCACCAATTAACTGCAAGCAAAGGGGGGGCACCCAGGGCAGGCTGTGCTGATGGGCACTGGCGTGCCTGCATGATGGGCACTGATCAGGTTGCATTTGATAGGCACTGGTGAGGCTGCATTGATGGGCACTGGTGAGGCTGCATTGATGGGCACCGGTGAGGCTAAGCTGATAGGCACTGTGAGGCTGCATTGGTGGGCACTGATGAGCTGCATTGATGCATTAACTTTGTTAACCCTCCTTTGTTGCTATTAACATTAAATTATGTTACTACATTGTATCATATTTGTCTTGCTTCATAACATCATTATCCGTTCTAAAATCAGGTGGGTATGGATGGTGAGCTGATTCGGTGGTTCAATGGGCCACTTGAGTGGACTTGCCCCCCAGGCCTAAGGCTGCCAGCCCTTCCCTGGGCATCACGCAGACCACGAAGCAAGCAATTTCATATCAGGTGTCCGTGCCTCTACTGATATACACTTTCTTGCTTCAGGTAACTAACTTGCCAAGAAATAAAGAAAGGATAATGACGATAGCCCCAGAACACGACCTTTCAAAATTAAGTGGCAGCTTCCACTGGATGGTCCTACATAACCCTTTGATGTCTGACACACAGATCGCTAAGTAATCCTTGCCCAAGGACCCAGGAACAGCATTTAGAATTTTAGGACACAAATTGTGGCAATATGTGCAGCAATAAAGATTATAGATGTGCAATGTACCTGACGCTCCTCATGCTTTCCTTGGATTTCAACGAAGTCTCCTGACACTTTAACTTTCAGCTCTTCAGGGGAGAAATGTTTCACATCAAGGTTAACAGAGAACTTATCCTTCTCTAGTCTCATCTAAGGGAGAAAAAACACACTTTAATCAACTTTCATGAGTCTGCCTACATTCATGGTCAGACCGCCAATAAATTCTTACCGTATGTGCTAAATATTTTTGTATCCATGTTTATATTACAGAAGAGGTGAACAGCCTATGAAACATGGAAACCCTGCATCATTTTTTCTGTAAGTAAAGAGCAGTGCCTTTATAGTGAGGTTAACAACATCTGCTGCATAGTGACTTTATCGTACTGTATTTATACCATTTCTTTTTATAATTTTGCTTTATATTTAGACTTTGCTGGTCCTTTTTACTAAATACATAAGCACTTCTTCAAGTCTTGTTACACCCATTTACAATAAAATGTATATACATTATTTATAATATAAGAGTAAATAAATGAGAGTAAAGGTTTTTAGCGCACATTATGTTAAAGGGATTGGTTCTATATATATTTTCTTTAATCATTTTTTTTATGTATTTAAGTATTTTTCTTTTCTTTAAACAGATAAAAATGTAACAAAATATAATAATATGTAACATACTTGTAATCAGCAGGTGAAACTATAGGCTCCTATTTATGTTTTTATCAGTCTCATTTGACCCTTTGTTGTGAAACGCCTGTTGTTTACGGTTCAACAGCTTAACCCCTTGTCATCGGCAAGAACTGGCCCTATAAGTGGGCTGCATCGCCAGAGGCCGGTTAGAGATGCTCCAGTTTATTTGTTCACTGTGATTGGTTACACAGTGATGATGTAATCAGGATCTCATCTTACCAGCTCCCGATTGTTGGTAGTTGACCTTGAGCTGTCATACCAAGATTCATACCATGACTAGTGCCTCTAGAGTAGTTAGCTGCTGAGCCCCAGATGGGTAAAAACACATATTCAGGAAACTTTTATGTGAATGACAATGAAAAGAATAATTTGGCTATGGATAACATGAGAACTTGGTCATTGGTAAGAATATTTTATATAAATATGTGCCAGATATAATAGTGCTATTGTGTGGTTCACAAAGTAGTCTAAATGTCGGCGATAGCTCAGTCACAGTTCTGAGGACACCAATGGACCATACCCCAGAATAATTAAGTGGTGCACATATGCAGCAGCTGGGCATTAAGGCAAACTTGCATATACTGTATATAATACTGTCATAAAGGGCTTAAGCTCAAATTTACATATATATGTGAATAACTCTTTGCAGTGACACATCACTTATTGCAGGGGTAGGCAACCTGCGGCCCTCCAGCAGTTGCAAAACTACAAGTCCCATCATGCCTCTCGGTGTAATTGTACCCATCAGCCTTGCAATGCCTCATGGGAAATGTAGTTCTACAACAGCTGGAGGGCCGCAGGTTGCCTACCCCTGACTTATTGGATAGCTGCATCCAAGGTTTCAATCAAACAAAGGGAGCCTCAAGGCAGACTGGTACTGTGCTGTCCCTTAAGAAAACCCATGGTACTCATGGAATCCTTTGTCATGCATTAACCATATATCAGTTTAATCATATCATCGATCTGCTGTACATAAAAGTGTTTGTTCTTTGTAATAAATGAGAACCAAAAGCCTTAAACAAAACTTTCCAGATTGCTGTGGTAGTGGGTTTTGTGAAATAACCGTGTACTTTACAATGTTGTAGACTGATTTTTTTTTTTTGCCCTTTCAGTGGTCAGAAGATGAAAACATGGCATTGTTATAAAGAGGGTATTATACTGGAAATATGAAATCCCAGAGTATTGTTGTTTGCACAACAGCAATGTCATGACTATGTGAATTGCTATCTTTGTAAGATAGAGATTACATGGGAAGAGAACAAGAATTCTCTATTATGCGGTAACTGAATAGGGACAATTTCTTACATAACCACATTCGTAACTGTCTGAATAAGGCTAAACTACATGTTTATGTTGAAAGTTTCAATAAAATATTTTATTTTTCTGTGAATGAGAACATAATGAATCCAAAAAGAGAAAGGTAACTAGTATTTTTAGAATGAAATCAGCAATGACAGTTCCTGTGTTTCTTTCAGTACAGGTTCCCTTTAAAGTAAAACTTTAGGCAAAACCTTTTTCATTTTGGATAGAGTAAGGGAGGGTTATAACCCCTGTCATTTTTTTTCTGCCATCTGTGTCCCATTGGGTATATTTCCTTTCACTTCCTGTCTCATAGCCATACAGAAAGTGAGAGGAAATCCCTTCCAAAGTTAAGGAATCCTAGCAATAAAAATATGTCAGATGCTCTAATCCATCTCCACTCTCTTTTCTAGAGAAAACGTTTTGCGGTTATATTTTAACACTACTTTGTTGCATAATTTAGTGTAATGATTGCATGCTGTACTTTAAAGCGGAGTTCCACCCAAAAATGGAACTTCCGCTTTAAGCACTCCTCACCCCCTTACATGCCACATTTGGCATGTCATTTTTTTGGGGGGGAGTGTGTCCCCAGGATTCAGAGGGACTTCCTGTCCCTCTTCCACCTTCCGCCTCTGGGCCGCCTAGGCGACTCCTCCTAGGCGGCCCCTCCCTCCTGGCAATCTTCTGGGACACATCACAGGTCCCAGAAGATTGCCTGGCCACTAGGGATGTGCAGGGCGACTCGCGCATGCGCAGTGGGTGCCCGGCCGTGAAGCCGGGCCGTGTGCCCACACTAGGAATGGCGGGGCCGTCGGGAGGAGCGGGGAGACGAGCGAGGCTTCGGGAGCAGCCGTTGCTGGACCGGGAGACAGGTAAGTTACTGTTTATTAAAAGTCACTTTTTGTAGCTGCTGACTTTTAATAAACAAAAAACAGCGTGGAACTCCGCTTTAAGAGTTTCATTTTAAAAGAGAAGTATGGCCAAAGCTTTTTTGCTCATATTTCTCTTCTGGGTCACAGGAGTGCACTTACATTTGCTCTCCTGTAACCTAGAGTCAGCTGATAGCGAGCTATTGGTGGCTGTCAGGTGACGTCACAAAGCAGCTCTGGGCTCTGAAAAGATCCTCCCAGGTGCCTGATTAACAGCTGGCATGGCTGAGAGTTGAAGCCAGCTGTGCCCACCTCCTCTCCTCCACCCATCTGAGCGTTGGAGGGGCAGAGAGAGGAGTGGTGACTGAAAGTCAACATTCTCTGCTCCAAGAAATCCGAGAGCTGAGCAGTCAATGGTCATGTGATCGCTCAGCTCTTGGCTGCAGCATCACACCAATGCTGCAGCATAGACGTGATATATACAGTATGTATGTATATATATATTTAGTCTTTTTTTAATTCCCATACTTCACCTTTAACACTCAGACAATGCTTTATGTCAACATCCATACGTAAACAGCTTTAGTGTGTTTAACGAAAATCTTTTCTTTTTTTTTTTTTAATAAAGAAGGGAAAAGGTTAAAATTCCTACCTTTTATGTTTAGCTGACTGTACTTTTCTGTCCCAGAGACAACAGGAAATGTTAGGAAATCTTTACATATTGTCATCGCAACAGGTCCCCTCGCTGGAAAAGTTTACCCTCATCGCTTGTTCTAGTGACAACTGTATAATTTTGGATTTCACAATATTTTTTTGTCTTCGTGCCAATGGTCACTAGGGCAGGTGGAGAGGGTGGTTCTCTCTATAGGGACACATAGAGCAATGAAAAACCCAGCTGAGGTTTAAATCCCTCACCACTCTAATTAAAATTGAAAAAAGGGTTTGGATATACATACCCTTTCATTTAACAGTAAGTCTATGCGAAAATAAAATTTCAGTAAGTTAATAATATTACACGCAAAATTTTTTTGTCACTCGAACACTAAGATTTCAGCATCTGGGTACCCAAATTCACCTACCTATCTCATCTTTTTCAGGCTCAGCTGTTTAATATTATCTCTTAGATTGTAAGCTCTAACGAGCTGGGCCCTCTAATTCCTCCTTAATTTAATTGTATTGTAACTGTACTGTTTGCACTAACATTGTAAAGTGATGCGCAAACTGTTGGCACTATATAAATCCTTTATAATAATAGTAATAATGATGACAAATGCAGTAGGAGGGAGATTCCATGATGGAGACAGCAGCTGGTAGTTCCCAATGCTTGAATCCCATAAGGAGCCAGGAAGTGTTTCAGACTACCATTGTTCTCCCATAAATTAAACCTCAGTTTTAAATAGTCCTTTAAAACATTAAACTATGTGCTATTAGTGGACTAAAATAGATACTAGAAGCCTTATCTCAAAGTAAAATTACAAACACATTGGCAAGTATATAAAGCTGAAACTATAAAAGCCCATTAATTTGCAGTCCTGTGAATACATAAACATTTAGCCGACGTTCAAAATAGGGACTTCTCATGGTGCATTTCGGCTCTCATTAAGCATTTAAGTAATACATTTAAAAAATGCAGCTCTGGGGTTTTACTTGCTACTAAACTATCCCCATATTCTAACCTGTAAATACATTTTTTTTTTCATTTTAGGGTCCATGCTGGAGAGCTCAATCACCCTATGTTGTTTTTTTTACATCTCTCAAAATCTTGGAATCTCTCTGCTGGAGTTCCTGATGCCATCACCCCACCTAGGTTGTTGTGCATCAGGACTCAAGAGTGGTGGTAAAGTTGGGTGTAACTGGGAATTTAGGAGCAGAAGTCTTCCCATGGGAGTTGGTCTACAGATATACTGCAAGAAGCAAAGGGGATTGAACTCTTAAATGTACACATCAGTTCTCAGTAAATACATCCTTTAAATACAATTTTGTGCTATGTACCAAGTCAGTCATTCTGCCTTGAAGATATTTTACTTGCAAGCATCAAAGACCTGAAAGTGTAGATAATTACATAATATTCCCCTAGCATGCCCGTACTGTGTGTAATGTGCCCTTGCTTAATCAGTGAAGATGAAATGAGTGGGGAAGTATTTTAGGAAGTGTTGTTGACATACAGTGTAAGATTATACACACATTGGGCAATATGATGTAATGCGATCCAAGCATATTAATAAGGGACTTTCTTGGCGACAACTGACTTAGGACTGTATGATAGCTCAGCAATGTTCCCCTCTGCAAACACAGGACCAAAACAAACGTATTATATTATCAGAAAATACATGCAGAATGTAAATAAGAGCATTTTAAAGCAGAAAATGTGTTATACAATAGACACTCCTTTTGTCTAATCGTAATAAAAGAAATAGCGTAACAGGTAAATCTGTAATATTGAAAAATTAGTCTGTTCAATTCGAATTCAATCATTACATAATGTAAGAGAAATAATAATGTCCAAATTCCAGTAACCCTTAGCACCGATCTGATTTCAGCTTTTAATGCTTGCTGTCAGTTGCTGCGCCA
Source organism: Glandirana rugosa (assembly GCA_018402905.1). Taxonomy (NCBI): domain Eukaryota; kingdom Metazoa; phylum Chordata; class Amphibia; order Anura; family Ranidae; genus Glandirana; species Glandirana rugosa. The sequence continues at coordinate 52,101 of BLSH010194871.1, forward strand.
TATACTGTATAATGATTGTTATTGCAATTTGATATGAAAAGTAAAAAAACAGTTGTCACTTTTAATTTCCCTAAAATACCACTACTAATCCTTATTACAGCATTTAAAAAGTACAGAAAAGTAACAATATGTCTTTGTGAATACTCATTTTACTGTAATTTTTTCAAACATCAAATATTTACTATATATAAGCTTATAGGTTTAGCAAGTGTCAAAATTAATATAGAATGTATACATTATGACTTATTTTGTAGCATATGGTTTCATATTGGTAAAAGTGCTTATTCTACTTGTTCTATAGCCTTGTTCCTTTACAGTCCACTTGTTTCCTCTTTCTATTCAGTATAGGCAATGTGTAGAATTACCCATATATGTTGTATTTCTGAACTTATTTACAAATGATTTGTGCTTCTTTGCATAGATACTCAATACTTTGGAAATGAAAGAGATGTTAACTTAGTTCTGCATTGCCCCAAAAGGCTGCAGTGAAAACTAATACTTTCTAAGACTACATATATAACTACTAATAAATATTGTGTCATTTATAGCCCAACACATTCAGTAGGCACACAGCTGGGGATTACCTCTGACAAGCCACTTTCAATCCAGGATGGCAGTCTGAGAAATGGATATTTGAAGTAGAATGGGGACAGTACTGAAGATGGAAACAAATCAGCTTCTTGGAGGTGCTCCCCAAAACATTGTTCAAACATCCTGTTTGGTCCAAAGAAGGAGTAAAATTGGCGGCGAAACCAGGGGTGTTGGATAGTTATGTCCATCTTCTTCTGGTTTCCAATGACAGCTGTCAGAAAGAGAACCACTCAATGTTGGAACTACCCAACAAACCAAATGGTCTTATATACAAAGTTGCCAACCTTGGGCTCCTCCCTGGTACCCCAACATTGAACTTTCTGGAAAAGAGTTGTCAGATGGCTTAATTATGCCACCACGCTTGTCTGCTCCCATTCAGTAGTTAGATGTAGGATATAAGCAATGACACATTCTCTATTCAGTCCGCATCCCATTGGATCAGCAAGAAGAGGTTCTGATTATGTCTGTGCCCTCTGTCTCAGTGTTTTGCACATTGGATTAACAGACAGGGGGATCATTTCAGCCACTGTTCTGTAACATGACAAGGGATGAGTTCATTTTCAGATCAGACAGCAGATAGTGTGATGCCAGCTTGCTGCAGACAGAGAGTAGCTTATTCATTCCATTACAGTTCTGAATATCTCAGTGCTGGCCCTTTTCCTTTCTGTGGGTTTACTCTGTATGCAGTGGACTGGAGACTGTTATTTGTCCTCTGATTATAGAGACTAATGCATTGTTGGCAACCTCTGGTTTCCCTGGGGATTCTTTCTGTATATTCTGCATACATTACTTGGGATTTTGTTCTTCTTTAAATTAGTGGAATGTTTTTTTTCCAGAATATTAATACAGTCAAAACAGTTTTACTACTGCCTAGATGCATCAATCTGAATACATAATTGTTAATGTTAAACTAAAGCTTAGCTGAGAATACTGTTGTGATGTCATCCATTAAAGAAAACCTGTACTGATGTAAAAATGTAGGCTGCCCATTGCTAACCTCCTTCTGAAAAGGCTAGATGCCTGGCTGTCTTTAGCTGTGGTCAAAGACACAAAACAAGCATACAGCATGTGAAAATAAGTAACATTAGAATTCCTGATCTACATTCTTGCACCATTTATAGCATACCATGATGGAGATGTATAAATGTGATAAACACTGTATTAACAGGGCCAATACTTGCATATTGGTGATGAGGTTGAAAGGATTAGCAGACAATGATAAGAGAAGTGATGCTATCTTCTGATACCCATCCCATACTGCTAATTGAAGTGTGCACCCAAAACAGTTACTTTTAAGGCATGCCAGTAATGATAAATGTCACAGTTGCTTGTGCTCTGAACTAAACTGTCCAACCATCAAATAGCAGGTGTTATAACCGATCACACGTGCAGCGCCATGGCAAGTGCAGATCAAACAAACACCAATATGGCAGCTTCCTTAGCTGTAAAGGATATGAGGGTTTAGTTCCGCTCTAAGTGATGTATTACATTGAGTCAGCTGTAGGGTGATCCCTAAGATGAACCACTGAGCACATCTGATGTTTCTGAGTATTTTGATTTAAGGGCCATTTCACACCAAAACGCAGTGTGAGAAAGGCTCATTCAATGCATGTTTCCCGCCCCACAGGTGAACACACTGCCCTTGTGATGTGCATGCAGGTGCCAATGAATTGTTAATGGCACCTCAACCACAGCTTGCAAATGCAGTGCGTTTGGCTGCACTCAGTCGCATGCAGTACCATGTGGTTTGGTGCAGTGCATTCTGAAAAATTAGTGCTTGCACTACTGTTCCACATTCCAGTTTTTTTCTCAGCCCTTTCAAATGAATGGACTGCAGAACCAGACCACACAAGAACGCGCTGGAATTGCATGAGATTGCATGCATTCCAGTGTGAAGGTGGAAAATAACAGGGAAATTATATAACAGTAAAATTAGACCTATATTGCTAAAGGAGTTGGGAGCATATCTGTATAGTAAAACACCTACGACAGAATTTCACATAGAAGACACATCACTTTCTTCCCTCCTAGTAGAGATGAAACTGTTTGGTTTAGCAGGCATGCAAAACTGGGTTTTCCTTCAACAGATCGCAGGTGCAATGCCAGGCTTCTGCAGACTGCAGGCTGCTCGTAGCTCCCATACAGGCAGACAGTTACTGAAGTACAAGAAGTGTCAATGAACTACAAGAGTGCTCACCAGTGCCCTTGCAGTTCATTGAAAACTACAAGCCATCTGCTATTGTGGCAGACGGGGAATTCAGTGGGTGTGAGGAGAGGATGCACCATCTACTGTCACAATTGGGGATGGGGGAGAGGGGGGAGCAGGGCTGCTACATTAGTAACAAGTTACATGTTACACCCTAAATACGAGTATAATATGTAACATGTTACTAAAGATGAACTTATCCTTTAAATCTTTTACTGCTGCCACCCCAACTATTGTAGCAGCACTGGCGCATAAAGAAACTCCCAGTTTGTCTGTCTTCTTGTAGAAGTGATTTGAGCCATCACTTCTACATTACTGTAAGGTGTCCACCCTCCCATCATGTGTCCCAGGCTCACCTGCCCCTCATCAGTGCCCGAGAACTCATGGTGAGGAGAGAGAATGCACATTCACTGATCTCCCCTGGATAGTATGAACCTATAAGGGCTCTGCTCTGAGCACTATCTAATGGACCCCTGATGCCTCCTTCCTTAAAGACAACCTTTCACCTATGCTATGCTATCACATCATCATCATCTTATCAACCCCCCCCCCCCCCCTTGTGATGGTAAAAAAGCTACTGTAAGTTAAAAAAAAAAAAAGCAAAAATGTAGGTTTAATAAGGTAAATAAAAATACACCCAAAAGATTTTTAAACCTCCCCCTACCTCCACATACTCAGGAACACAAATGCATGTGCTGGGTGTAAACATATACAAAAACTATGAATATGCAACACATATTATTGCCATGTAGACTGGAGTGAGCGCAATAATTCTAGGGCCACCATTCAATATTAACTCTAAATTGATGAGCTGTAACACCTCTTAGTGTCACTTATGGAAAATTTTGGATACCGTATTATTTTGCCTTTTCTTGGGCACGTGCAATTTGGGGGATTGACATATTTGGTATCTCTTTACATTACACAACCTCATCTTTTATATGATATGAAAAATAGATAGTATATTGTGTTTGTGTGCATGAGAATTAATTTGAGTGTGATTTTACTGAAAATACAGATTTGATAAACAGTATCATAAATATCGTGTGGCATAAAAAAAAATTGCAACTGCCACCATTTTATTCTACAGGGTCTCTGCTTTCACAAACTATATAATGTTTTTTTGTTTTAAGTGCGCTTTCGTGTAAAAAAAAAATGTTTGATCCTCCAACCCCCAATGTCAGTACAAGACCTGGAATGACATATTGGTCAGAGGATGTAACTATAGAATGTGGTGGGGGACATGGGCATCCAATACTCCCGAAACTGGCAAATGGTGAGGAATCTGCAGTAGTGGAATGGAATGTTCATAGGACACCTGGGCTATCGAAGTAGTGTATATGGCAGCTCTCCTAAGTCAGGACCTCAATTTTTTAAAGCAACATGCATTAAACCCCTGAAGGTTAAAGGCATACCTTTTTAGCAATAAAAGCATGCTTACTAAGGATGTAAGGATGTGGAGGAAGTGTGTAATTGAAGGTTGGAAGCATTGAAGATTAAGCAAAACTTTGCCTCTGTGATTTTGAGAATGACTGATGGGACAGTTTATTTGTTTTTACACAGGAAGCACTGTTGCAGTTTACATATAGAACAGTATATTTGTAGTAGATTGAGTTGTTTCACAATAAGCACGGAGCACTTTATTATCATATGTTTATATTATGTATAAGGCATGAGGTTTATGGAGTGATTGTAGCACTTTATAAGGATTGTTTTAAATCCATATATTTTTAGAAGCACTTTATGACTGTTCTGCTTCCCCAATGTAAGCATTTCAAATGTGATCTCTATGGCTGAAACTTACAATCTCAGCAGTATAGGCAGACAGTGACTTGATTCAAATGATATTTTGCAGATCCTAGAAAGCTTTAATCCAAAACTTGTGCAGATCTTCACAGATGAATATGAAATAGGTCAAAAAATCATAGTATGTTTAGCTCCAGTTATTACATGTGCTCAGAAAAGAAATTAAAGACACAGAAAAGAAAAGAGTGTGGGACTGGCTATTGTGAACAGTTGCCGGTGATTTAGCTCAAATGGTGCATGCCATACTCAGAAACGTGCCGCTCCAGATTGCGTTTTTGAGGACATGGCAGCCAATTTTTATTAAAAAGGTAATAGAAAGTTCAAAGTCAAACAGTAATCTTCCCTCGCAGGTGGTTCCAACACTGTTGTATATTTCAGCCTCCTGCTACTGGCATAAATGATATTCAGCCCTCCTGGCTTATAAATGATATTTAGCCCTCCTGGCTGGTAAACGATAAGTAGCCCACCTGGCTAGTAACTGTAGTCAGCCCTCCTGGCCGACAAGCGATCAGCTCTGTGTGATCGCGGGTCACACCTGCCTCCACGCAGATGTGGATGACCAGACTGCCTCCTGCAGCCTTAGACCCCTGGAGACCGCCTGTCTCTCTCTCTGGAGCCATCTCACCCTGGACCTCTCCTGTCCTACCCCAGACCTCCTGTCTCCCAGGCGGAGCTGTCTCCCAGTGTGTGAAGCTAGAACCCTGGTCCTGACTCTCCTATCAGGCCCCCATACACCTGGATAATCAGTGTCCTGGTAGGTCACAAAATCTGGACCCAGGACTGGGGATTTCATCCTACCTGGACCTCTACGAAATCCCTGGGCTCCAGGTCCCAAAGTGGACTTTCTTACATAATGGGGAAACTGGAAAGCCAGTTTCCTCCCAAATGCACAAAGCCCCTGTAGCCCCTCAACCTGCCAGGTTGAGAATCCTGGGTCATCCCTTATTTTTAGACCCTGGCAGGGCAATGCTCTGCCACACTATACAGAGCATCTCCTAGTTACAGAGGGAGGAGGGGACAAAATTATTTAAAGGCAAACAAACAAACAATTCATGTAGAACATAATGCTCTCCTTCGAAATCCATGATTTTTTTAAAACATTAAACTATCGAAAATCAACTCCAAACATTTAGTGAAGACTCTATTCCAGGAACACCTGAAAGAGAAGAAAAGGGAGTACAAGATAATATTATAATGCCAATATTACCATACTGTAAAACTTGAAAATTACTACTGGTGTCTGTGAGATGGCACAGCAGATAGTCTGTGAGTCTATCTTCAGAAGAGAAGGCAGCAACATGCACCAACCTTTCTTACCTTCTTTGAATGAAGTTGTTGGTTTAGAAGACAAAGCCTCTTCCTTTGGCAAAAGAAGTACCAGTTCAAATGTAAAATCAATGTGAATTGTGATGGGGTCATCGTTCAAGAAGTCAGATGGTGACGACCATGAAATATCCAGAGAAGCAGCGGCTGGTACTGCATGTGTACCGCGTTCAGCAGTGTTGAGGTCCATAGGTACATAGTGCCATTGATCGTGATTGGAGAACCTTCTGACGCATTCTTACTGACATACATATTGAACTGTTCTGTTTGGTTCTGTAAGTATCCCAAAACTGTCTTACTGTCTGTGAAAAAAGTGAAAAGATAAGCTCAGCAATTTCCATGGTTAACACGGCTGCACAGAGCTCAAGCCTTGGAATGGAATGTGCTGGTTTTGGGATCAGCTTGGCCTTACTGAGGACAAAACCCACACTTTCTTTATCTCTTGGATCTATAAGTTTGAGGTAAGCTAACGCAAGTATTGTTTTAGTCTCTACTTTGGTTGCAACCGTTAGGGATACAGAAATGTAAGGGCACAGTATCTGAAATTGTCCTAATGCTTTCAGAAACTCGTTCCATGATCTCCATCTTTGCTGTTTCTCTCTGGGTAATGGGTGTCCCAATCTGTGTTTTTTAAGCGTAAGCTATCTTCAAAGTATCCTACCCTGCATGGTAAAGGTTGCTATGAAAAACAGAAAATTGTAAATGCTGTTCACAACAGCCAAAACTCCTTGTAATGGGCTTGTCACAAGGTGATACTTGAAACCTGAATGTGTCTTGTTTGACATCCAAAAGCAATCCAAGGCTATGTTGTGTAAGAGGAAAGTCCATTCCTAGCTCGAATCCCTTTACACTAACAGCACCAGAGGAAAAGCCTTTATTTCCTTTTCACTGTTAGAGACAATTTTGTTAAGCCTGAAGCTGGCAGTGGCAAGCAAATCCTGAATTCTCTTGGGAAGATCAATTGCTTCTTCTTCTGAAGCAGAGATATCAGCCCATTGTCTACATAGAAGTTCTTTTCCACAAATTTACATGCATCAGATCTAAATTCTTTTTTTGCCCTCTTCCGCTGTCCTTCTCGGCCCATAATTTGCTGCAGTAGGTGAAGGGCTGTTACCGAAAACACATACTTTTACTCGGTAGTCTATGACTTCATCGCTGACATTGTTGTTGCGATACCATTGGAACCTGAGGCAGTTTCTGCTGTCTTCTCGAATGCTGAAACAGTGGAATATTTGCTGCATGTTGGCCATAAATTCAGGTTAGGTTTTCACTGGGATTTTTGGGTTATATACAGGAAAGAATAATTAAACGTAAATACCGCGCTAAGAACAATAAAGCATTGATAGGCCCAGCTGCAACAATAACAGTGCGATAATCCACTTAAAACAATATGATTTAAAAAAGTTGCGCTAATACCCAAAATAATAAATATTGACAACACACACCTGAATGAAATTAAGTGCAAAAAAAAGGAAAATAATGATTTAAATCAAAAATCCCAAATAAATTATAAAATAAACGATAGATAATACATTATAAGTGCATATCAAATTAATGAATTAATGTGCATATCCAGTATATTAAAAAAATATTAGTGCAAATCAATATGGAGTGCCACATACAACCAGAAAGTTAACAAATTGCAGATAGGGATGTCCAAAAAAATGTCCTAGAAAGGCTCTTAAGTAGAGTTGAGCGAACCTTTGGAAGTTTGGGTTCTGCTGGTCCGGCCGACCTTCGGGACAAAGTCCGGGTCCGGACGGAACCCGAACGATCGCACGGACACCAAACCCCATTGAAATCAATGGGGACCCGAACTTTTAGGCACAAAAATGGCTGTAACAAAGTCCTGAAACAATGTCGGTAAAAACACGGATTTTCAAGCCCAGGGGTAACTAAAGTTACCCCAAACCACAGGCACGCTAGCAAGCCCAAGGCAGGCCTGGGCCTGAAACAGGGCTTCCAGCCGGCCTGGTCGTCTTGGGTTTGAAGGTTTCCAAGCGAGTTGAGATGAATTCTCGGAAAGATCCTGTAAAAAAACCTGTAGGGATAGACGTTAAACAATTGAAAGACCAACATACACCGTGAGGTATAACTAAACGTGATTATAAAAAAATTATATGACCTATACGTGTAATTAAGTAATTAAACTATACGTGAATATTACATAATAGATAGCAAATAAAATATTAAATAAACCCTAAAAACTAAATTTAGTAATAAAAGGAAAAAAAACGTGAATTAAAGTAAGTC
>BLSH010194871.1:64711-78514 GCA_018402905.1 Glandirana rugosa
AGGGTCCACAACGAATCTCCCTGTCTAAGAACAAGGTTTTGGTAACGGATGAGGATATCCCGGTCAACAACGACATTCACTGTTTGGAACAAGAATCTGTCCCTCTAAGCAACACCTGGGAACTCTCCCTTTTGAACTAGGAGATGATTTTTGAAAAATAATGTGTCACTTACAGCAACAACTGGCCCTATAGGAGTAGGCAATGGTTTTGGAACAAGAATCTGTCCCTCTAAGCAGAAGCCTCTACCTAGTGCAGTCAGATCACTCAAAGCAGCAGTATGTGAAATCTCAAATTACTCCCACAATCTGATCGTTGTGTACGATCCCACAATCTGATGGTTGTGTACGAACGCACGATCATTTCGTTAGAGTTTAATCTGCAATCTCCAACTCTAAGCAGCAGTATTTGAAATCTCAAATTCCCCCAACAATCTGATCGTTCAGCACGATCGTGGCGATCGTTGTTTTATGCAGAGTTTCATCTGCAACTCAAAGCAGCGGTATTTGAAATCTCAAATTAGTCCAACAATCTGATCGTTGAGCACGATCGTAGCGATCGTTGTTTTATGCAGGGCTTGATCTGCAACTCAAAGCAGCGGTATGTAAAATCTCTAATTTCTGCTATTTATCCTCAGAGCAACAACACAGACAGCAGTAGTAAAGTAATCTATCTCAGGATGCAGGATCAGGTCTTAAAATGTCTCAAATCTCTCCCTCACGCTTTCAGCTTCCTTTCCCTACACTAACCCAAGGAGCATGTGACTGCAGCACTGTGACTCCAGCTTATAAAGAGGCTGGGTCACATGATGCACTGGCCAATCACAGCCATGCCATTAGTAGGCATGGCTGTGATGGCTTCTAAGGGCAAACCAGTGAAACGCTTGTTGATTGGCTGCCCTGCAGCTTCTCAACACGTGGAGTAAAATAGCAGAACCCCGGACCGAACCCGAACGATTTTTGAAATGTCCGGGTCCGTGCCCCGGACACCCGAAAGTTTGGTACGGACCCGAACGTTACAGTCCGGGTTCGCTCAACACTACTCTTAAGCACAGAGTCCATATCCCACCGTTGATAGGCAAGCCGCAAAATGGTAAAGGTTCACACCAAGGGAGTATGGTTTGGCGCCGTCCCTTAAAGTGTTTAGGGATGTGATGATCAGAGATTTAGAGGAGTTAAAACTTAAGCAGGCGAAACTAAGCCTTTCCCTTCAAAAAGGCTTAGATCAGTTATGCCAAAACAAAGAGATAGTAATAAGACCTGCAGATAAAGGGGGGGGGGGGGCATTGTAATTTTAAATAAGGTTGATTACTATCAGGAGTTGGACAAGATAGTGGGTGATAGGGAGACCTATGCCCCCCTTCCATCTGACCCTAGATCTAAGTACAAAAAAGAACTGGAAAGAATAGTTAATGATGCATACAAAAAGGGTATTATCAATAAGAAAGAAAAACAATTTTTGGTTCCCGCTACTTCAAGCATCCCCAACATATACTATCTACCGAAACTACATAAAGACCCTGTCCACCCACCGGGTCGTCCTATAATTAGCGGGATTAACTCCATCACCTCACGGGTGGGGAAATATATTGACACTTTTTTGCCACCTCTGGTGAAATCATTGCCTGCCTATATTAAAGATAGCAGGCATGTTATTAACTTACTTAGGGATTATCAATACAGAGAGGGGGTCTGGCTGGTGACACCAGACGTCACATCCCTATATACCAATATACCCCACCAATGGGGAATTGCAGCAGTTGAATTTTACCTTAATAGCAACTCCTCACTCCCAGCTTGCCAGAGGGAGTTTATCATGGAACTCCTTGTGTTTGCAACAACGCAAAACTTCTTCTGGTTTAAGGACGAGTTCCACTTGCAGCATAGAGGGGTGGCCATGGGGGCAAAATTTGCCCCCAGTTTGGCCAACCTCTTTATGGGCAAGTGGGAGGAGGACGTCGTCTATGCCCGCGAGAGACCTCAATTGGTCATGTGGGCAAGGTATATAGACGACGTCCTCCTCCTGTGGGACGGCCCTCGTGAGTCCCTTGATGAGTTCATGGTTGAACTAAACAATAATGAGAGAGGGATAGAATTGAAATACGAGGCTAGCCTTTTAACAATTAACTTTCTAGATCTTAAACTATGGGTTGATAATGGTCAGATACAGACAGCCACTCACTTTAAAATAACAGACAGGAACTCTTATATTTCAAAAGATAGCTGTCATCATAAAGCATGGTTGGATGCAGTTCCTAAGAGTCAATATTTAAGATTAAGGCGTAATTGTAGCCAAGCTGAGATCTTTAGTGACCAGGCAAAAATATTGACATCTAGGTTTCTAGACAAAGGTTACCAAAAGGAATCCCTTGAACAAACACTCAAGTTGGTTGAATCAATAGATAGGGAGGAATTGCTGAAAGAAAGGCCTACTCAAATGGGAGAACAAGAGGCTAGTGCCTCTGCCCCATTTATTACTGGCTTCTCCACACAGCATTATCAAATAAAGAAATTGGTGCAAAAACACTGGCACATTATCAGGAATGACCCAGTGTTATGCAGTCTCCTACCGGAGAAACCAAGGGTACTCTTTAGGGGCGTTCCCTCCCTTGGGGATAGATTGGCCCCAGGGGTGGTAGACCCCCCCTATTGACAAGCCGATGTTTTTTGGGAATTTTGTTGGTTTCTATAAATGTGGTAGATGTGCTGTATGCCAAATTAATGAAATACACACTAGAAAGACTACCACTTTTGTGTCCAACAGTACTTCCCAAACTTTTTCGATCAAGTCTTTTGTTTCATGCAATACGGCTAATGTGGTTTATCTTATCACATGCCCCTGTGGGCTTCATTATGTGGGGAGGGCAATTAGACCCCTACAGGTACGCCTGAAAGAACATATTGCGAATATCAAATAGGGGTTTAAAAACCACCCTCTTTCTAAACATTACCGTGACAAACATGATAGGAACCCTAGAGGCCCCTCGTTCATCGGTATTGATACACTTAAATTGCACTGGAGGGGGGGAGTGAGGAGAAGAGAGATTTCTAAGCTTGAGATGAGCTGGATTTATAGAATCCAAAGTCTGAAACCGAAGGGTTTGAATGTAGATGTCGAAATAAATGCCTTTATTGACAATTCTTAGGTTATTTAGAAATAATGAGCCCTTAATTTTAGGATTGAACCCTCTTTTCTAAATTTTAATTTAATTTAATTTAATTTAATTTAACTTTTAATTTAATCTAGTATATGGTTGTATGTAGGCTTGCCTATATATCACCTTTTACCTTATTGTTATATTTATTACTTGATTTTGGTCTTTTTCATAAGGTTTATCAGTCCTCCTGAGAATACCTCTCATAGGTACTTTATTATGTCAGCCAATATATGGCCCCATGCGTTTATAACAGGGACCTAATAGATGGGATGAGGTTGTTGCTGTAATTCTATTTAGTTTTATAATTTGGTGGGGGTTGTTAATAAAATGGTGTTTGATTACGATCTACAGAAGTGGTTCCATGTGATGAACACTAGGGGCTATATAGATCTATGTGACACCTGCTTCCTATATCTTCCTCTAACAGTTTTATATGTTTATATTTTGTATAATTTTTGATTTGAATACCATTGTAGTCTCCTCCCCGCTTGATTGCTCTAATGCAGTAGTGATTAATAGGAACTTTTTGTTCTCATGCCTGACCATAGTTGGACTTCTTGTCATGGTCACACATGATATCAGCTTTAGGGTTAACATTGATGTGGCCCTGAAGATGGGGTGGAGATTACAATTGGGCTACACAATGTGATGATATGTGTATATACTTAATATCAGGTGTTTTAATAGGCACGTACCTTAGCCACATGTTGTTTCTTTAAAATTAAGATTTCTGCTCGTTCGGATCATGGCATTTGACTAAGAATCATTGTGAGCCTATTGCTCTCCCTGCCACGTTCGTTCGCGGCTGCGAGGCTTGGTTTAAAATTAAGTGTAAAGCGGTCCTTGAAGCGAGGCTTGGAGCGCAAACACTAGGTATATTAGGTGGTGACGCAGGACGTTGCCCGTGCCCCTGGAAGACATCATCTTATGACGAAACATGTAGGGCGGAGCTCAACGTACTGACGTCACCACGCCCCCATGTGATCCCGCTGGACGGGCTGAACTGATCTGATTGCCAGCTGTTCTAGTCTTTTTCCGGATATGCGATATTGCTAGCGATGTTTGTGAGTACCTTGTAAATCTTTTTTTTAATAAAGTCTTCTACGGTTTTACGCTATGTGGTTTCCTATATATTTTTATATGGTCTACGGATGATGAGATTGCGCCCTTCAGGGTAATCTATCCAGCTGGTTTAAGACACTGTGTGACCTGGTCTGGCAGCGATTGGAGTGGTTATACCGGCGGTGATTTTGCCCCGCAGAGGGCTATATCTGCAGGCGTTTATGACCTCACTAGAGATAGGAGGTCACATCATCTGGTAAGAGTTTAGTCTTACTCCCCTATCACTGAAGGTGGTCATCCCTAGCGGTGGTGGATAGCAAGTGAGGATACAAACAACACTCCCTTGGTGTGAACCGTTACCATTTTGCGGCTTGCCTATCAACAGTGGGATATGGACTCTGTGCTTAAGAGCCTTTCTAGGACATGTTTTTGGACATCCCTAGCTGCAATTTGTTAACTTTCTGGTTGTATGTGGCACTCCAAATTGATTTGCACTAATATTTTTTTAATATACTGGATATGCACATTAATTCATTAATTTGATATGCACTTATAATGTATTATCTATTGTTTATTTTATAATTTATTTGGGATTTTTTATTTAAATCATTATTTTCCTTTTTTTTGCACTTAATTTCACTCAGGTGTGTGTTGTCAATATTTATTATTTTGGGTATTAGCGCAACTTTTTTAAATCATATATACAGGAAAGCCCTATTTTGAGTCAAATTAGGGTGGTTTCCAAAGACAATTAGCAACTCTACAGAATCATAGAAAAGGATTCTGCATTGACTGATTTGAAGAAAAAAATCAAGGGGTTATACAGTGATACTGTGAAGGTGCAGTGGTTCCGCCATATTATTGTGGAAGGGAAGGGCAACTGTACAGCATTAAAGTGAGAAGGAGGCTGTTAGAGTGATACTGTGCAAGCTACTTTTTTGGGCTTCATGTGACAGGTGACACAACACCCAGGTGTAAACAATGGGAATAATGAGAATAATGGGATTCTTCATCTTAAAGCGTAACTCCACTTTTGGTGAGAAAAAAATATTCCCCTCTGGTGATCTATGTACATTACAAGGATTTTAACAAACTTTGTTGCAAATTCCTACCTTTTGTTATTCTGAAGAAATCTCTGTGTGTTCCTCTGTGCCCCTGTGCTCAGTGAGTCTAATGGGAATGGTTTCATAATTATCAACCACCTGCTGCAGAATCAGGGCTCTAATGAGGAAAGCTGCTGGGCCCGCATCCCTTTAGGCATGTTCTTATTGGGATTAGCTCAGCAAAAATGACATTTGTGTTGCAGGGGATGCCTGAAATCTGATTTGCATCTTAGTGCAGACTTCTGGGAAAGCCAGTGAGCCAATCACACAAGCAGGAAATTATGTTTCTGGGGGGTGTTCTGTACACATTATGTGTACAGAACACCTCCAGGTAGCCATATTGCATTGCATTATCAGAAAATTACAGCGGCTGCAGATTGAAAAGGAAAGGTGATTTTTTTTTTCCAATATAAATTTTTATTAAAGAGACAAGGAAGACCAACAGCAGAGAGGTACGTTATACAACAGAGGAGGTGATACATTTACAGTCAGAGGGACCAGGGTCCTGTTTTACAGGGTAAAGCACAAGAATATTCATCACTGTTGCGTAGCGTGTTACCAATCATGGGGTGTGCCTTAATTTTAGATGGTAGTGAGGCGTAGCACCAGAGAGCCCCTGTAACTGCGCGGGGGACTGGGACTGTTCTATCTGAACCCAAAGTTTGTTGTTAAAGTGTCTCCTCCAGTCTATAAGTCTACCTAAATGTACTGCCCGGTAGTAGTTACGTATGTCAGGGAGGGCCAATCCGCCCATGTGTTGGGGTAGTGTCAAGAACCTTCTGGCAAGACGGGGTCTGGACTGTGTCCAGATAAATTTTGTGAATATGGTGTGCACCTGTCTAAAGAAGCTGTCCGGGATGTGTATTGGTAGTGCCTGTAGCAGATATAGGAATTTCGGGAGTATTATCATCTTCAGAAGGTTACACCTGCCGAACCATGAGTATAGCCCCCCCTTCCATTTTTCTAGTAGTGCCTTTGTTGTGGATAGCAGGGGTGGGAAGTTAAGATGAAACGTACGCCCCACGTCAGCTGGGATGTTGGTGCCCAGGTATCTAATAGCTCCATCTGACCATTTAAATTTGAAGTTGGATTTCAGACTTGACAACGTCCTCGAATCCAGGTGGATCCCCATGGCCACCGACTTCTCAAAGTTAATTTTCAGATTTGCAAAGTTACCAAATGTCTCAAATTCTCGCATCAAGTTGGGAAGGGATATCATGGGGTTAGTGAGCGAGAAGAGGAGGTCGTCGGCATATGCCGACACCTTATGATCCATCTTCTCCATCGCCAGGCCCACAACATCCGGGTTCATCCGAACCGTACATAAAAATGGCTCTAAGGACAGAGCAAACAAGAGGGGCGACAGTGGGCAGCCCTGACGTGTCCCGTTTGCTATCTCAAATGGATCCGACAGAAGGCCATTAACTTTTACTTGAGCCGTCGGGTGGTAGTAAAGTTTAGATATCCTCTCTAACATGGTTTCCCCCAGCCCTACATGTCTAAGGACTGCCATCATGAATGCCCAATTAACCCGGTCGAACGCCTTTTCGGCGTCCGTACTTAGGAATACACACAGCGTCCGGTTGGTGGCGGTTATATGTATTAAATTAAGGGCCTTGATGGTGTTATCCCTCGCCTCTCTGTTTGGCACGAATCCCACCTGATCTAGGTGAATTATCTCCTCCAGATGTCTCACCAATCTGGTTGCTATGATTTTAGCATAGACCTTCAGGTCCATGTTTAACAGAGAGATCGGCCTATAGCTACCACACGCCGATGGATCTTTACCCTCCTTAGGAATCACGGAGATGTATGCCTTAATTGTGTCCCTAGGTAAATGAGTATCAGAGGCCAGTGCATTAAACATTTGCACCATGTAAGGGCTAAGGATTGGTAGAAAGGATTGGAAGTACTGTAGAGTGAAGCCATCCGGGCCCGGGGCCTTACCAGGTTTCATAGCGCCTAACGCCGTCTTCACTTCCCCCTGTGTGATATGGCTTTCCAGTTCCTCCCTTACTTCAGGGAAAAGCTGAGGTAGTTTGGAGGCGGCTATGTACTCCTCCATTGCTACTTGGGAATTGTTCTGATTCGGCAGAGCATAAAGGGATGAATAATAGTCCCTAAATGTCTGGCTATCTGCTTCGGTAGAGTGACCCTAGCGCCCGAGGGAGACGTTATGTGGGGAATGTAAGCCGCAAGCTTACGGTCCTTGGTGGAGTTGGCTAGCAATTTCCCGCATTTATTGCCATACTCATAACCTACTTTGCGGCCTCGCTGAATCATCGCCTTGGCTTTATAATGCAATAGGTCGGCGACCCGTTGTCTGGTAGAGAGAAGTTCCTTCTCTAGGGCTGGTAGTGGGGTCTGCTTATGCAGTATTTCTGTTTGGTGCATTTTTTCCAATAGGGTTTTCAGCTCTCTTTCTCGTTTCACTCTGGCCCCATGTTTAATAAGGACCCCACGTACGACTGCCTTATGGGCCTCCCAAAGTATTCCCCGGTCACAATGTGTGTGGTCGTTAGTGCGAAAGTAGTGTTGTAATTCTCTAGTTACATCGGCTACTACCTCTGGAGCTTGCAACAGGCTCTCGTTTAGTTTCCAAAGACGCGTTTTGGAGGACGAGGTCGTCGACAGGGTATAATGAATGGCTATAGGGGATTGGTCTGACCACGCTATGTTGCCTATGGATGATTCAGTGACTGCGTGTAGCTGCCTATGTGGGATCAAGAAATAGTAATTTCTAGAATACACCTTATGCGGTGCTGAATAAAATGTGTAATCCCTTTCCCCTGCATGTTGTAGCCTCCACACACTATCAGTTGGTGTTCATACAGATATTGTAATATGCGCTTATGTACGCCTGTGCAGACCGAAGATCCCCCAGTTGAGGTATCCATCGATGGGGCTAGGACTATGTTCCAGTCTCCTCCCACTATTAGTTGTCCTTCTGAGAACCCCTCAATCTTGTCTAGTGTTTCCCTGATGAAAGTGTCTTGACCGTCATTGGGGGCATAAACGTTTGCCAGGGTCACTTGCTAAAGCGTCCCCTATCATCTGTCCGTATATCTGTATAAGTCCAGGGAACCCTGCAAGATAGTAAAATGGAGACCCCTTTAGTTTTAGCCATCTCATTTGTGGCATGAAATACCAGGGGGAAATGTCTGTTCCTTAAGCTGGGTGTTTTGTTGGTTTTGAAGTGTGTCTCCTGGATGAAAGCTACATCCGCCCGAGACCGCTTTAATTCGTCTAAGAGTATACGCCGCTTTTCGGGCGTATTTAGCCCTTTCGCATTCACAGAGACTATTTTGATGGTCTCCATAGTCGCCGAGACCCCGCACAACAGACAAGGGGGGGGGGGGGGGGAGAAAACAAGGAAAGAAAAAAGAGGAAGAAAAAAGAGGAAAAAACCAAAGAAGATGTACTCTTATAAAGTACAAAACTATTTAGGCGGTCTGTCCCGGGCAGTGTCCGGATATTGAGGCCGCGGCCTAAGTGGGAGAGAGGCTGGAACCCGACCAAATGGGCAGGCCCCCCCTCGCCCGCGTATTCAGGCATTAGACTTATTCCTTGAGCACCATTCTAAAACTCAAAGACTTAGTCTATATAATACAACAAACATGTTTTCAAGCCATACGATTTTGCATAAACCTAGAGGCATTTTAGAAACCCGCAGCACAACAGTGCCAAGGTGATGTCACTCAACTCCCAAGGTCTGCAACCGCCGGAAAGCCAGACCTGAAATAGTTACAGTCCTTGGGGGTAACCCTCTATGCATCAGTTAGGTTTTGACACGTGTCATGTACTGCAAGCTTGTTCCAATGCAGCTAGAACATCAAATAAGGCATAACAGCAAGTGAGAAAATTATTAAGGCTGTATGTAAGAGCATGTAAGTTTCATTTGGTTATTGACATTTTGAAATATGAACCGCATGTTTTTACTTGTGAACATTAAGGCATGTGGGGAAGAGAAAACACTGAAATCAATAATTAACACAATTGTGCCAGGAGACAAGGGTAAAGCAAGTATCTCTCCTGCTACTTCCAACACCCGGGGGAGAAAATACCCATGAACAATAGGCTAGTACAAACCCGCTACCCCCACCCGCCCCACACCCCCACCCCACAAGGTTCAGACGCCCCTGGTATATTAATGTAATCTTACTACAGTTTGTCCAAGGCCGCAGAACAGATCATGGTCTGTGTAAGGATGCCCTCTGAAGTCCTCTTCTTCGCTTGGGGTAGGGCTTGCATGTGACCGATGGCCTGGAAGATGTAGTACAGTACAGAGGTAAAGTCTCCAGTCTCCACTGGTATTAAAAACTGTGGATCTAGGGGAAGCTTTCAGAGTCATTTTCCCTTTATTGATGGTGGGGCTTTATCCGGGTGTAGAGTGGAGCGGAGCGGGGAGCACGCATCCGTGGGGCAACCGGGGGCGGGAGAGCCCGTGGAGCTGTATATCAAACCCCGGGTGTATCTCTACAGCGTCCCCTCAGCGTGCTAGGCCCAGATATCATCTAGAGAAACAGTCTTACTTTGTGTGTCTCCCCATAGGGTCCGGTATGAGGCAGGTGGTACTACAGAGTCAGGATGCTTGCAAGGACACCCCCCAATATGTCCGAGACACCCTGAGGTTCCCATGCCTAAAGTAGGGTCCCTGTCTTGTCCATCGTTCACCTCCACCATTCCCAGAACCCATTAGCGGGGATGTTAACCCTCTGCTTACCGTTTATGCCTCCCGTGACCCCCTCGGCGGGGAGAGACGTGGGTGCCGCTGGCTCCTTTGCGGTCCAGGTGATGTCGGCCTCCGGCGGCTAGATGCAGAGGCCCGTCCCTGCTGGTGGATCGGTGGTCGTGGCAATAGCTGTAGCCAGTTAGTCACTGGCATTGGAGTAGAGCCCAGGAAGTCAAAAAGTTCCGGGAGTTCCTCGGGTGTGCGTAAGCTGAAGAAGCGCTGCCGTTTGTGGAAAGTCACAGAGAGGGGGTATCCCCAACGGTACGTTGCTCCATGCTGGCGGGCTGCCTCCAATACTGGCGCATCATCGCCCTTCATTGAAGGGTTGCCCGGGAGAGGTCCGGCAGTATCTTGATGGGTGCGCCGTCAAAGTCCCTCTCTCCTGCCTCCCAAGCTTTCCACAAGATAATCTCCTTATGAGCATAGTGGTGTACCCTGCAGACCACATCCCGTGGTCTGTCTGGGTCTGTAGATCGGGGCCCCAGAGCTCGATGGATGCGATCCAGTGTGACGTCCCCGGGAAGGGATTCTCCCGCTATGTTGCGGAATATGGCCAGTGCAGTCTCGTCGAGGTCCTCCTGACCTGTCGCCTCTGGGAGGCCCCGGAGCCTCAGATTATTCCTCAGGCTCCGGTCCTCTAATACCTCCAAACGTAGCTGCAGGTCGATCGCTGTGGTAGCCTGGGACATCAGCTGTGTCTCCATCGCCGTTACTCTCTGCTCCAGGACCGCCATTGTCGCCTCTCCTGTCTCCACTCGGTTGGCTATAGAGGATACTGTCTGTTTTACCTCCGATATTTCTTTACGATGAGCCGCCTCCAGGTGGCCTATCAGGTCTTCGATGTCGGAGCGTGTCGGCAGTGCCTGGAGCAGGGCCCTAAGCTCCTTATCTGCCTGTAGCATGAGCAGGTGGCTGGTAGTGTCCTGAGTATCTGGACGAAATGCCGCCGGGACATCCGAAGACATCTCCGAGCTTGTGGAGGGAGCCGGGGAAGCAGCGGCTGAAGCCATTGTCGCCACGTGTTGTAGGTCCGCCATCTTGGTAGAAGGTGAGAGAGCTGGTGTGCTCGCCCAAAGCTTTTGCAGCCTTCCTCCCGTGGGGCTCCTAGCACTTTTCCGAGTACTCTTCACCTTTCTCTTCTTCGCCGGTACATGCCGGTGTAAACTGCGGTGCAAAAGTTGGGTTATGGCGCCCGAATAGCAGGCAAGGTCCGGGAGCTCTGCAAGTGTGCTGCCTCACTCGGCCATGTCCAGACCACGCCCCCTGGAAAGGTGATTTTTAATAACATTCAATTACAATATGACTTGTGTCACAATTGTATATGCTATACTATTTTTTCTTTATTTGCTAGTGGAGTTTAGTTACCCTTTAAGCATTGCCATGCTTCAGGAATCACACAGTTTCTGGTTGCAAGTCATCATTGCAATTAAAGAGCCTGACCTGGTGTACCAGCTAATGGTCAGGGGCCATGGGTATATACATATTATATGGTCTGTATATGGACATATTGTTACATAATATTACAGACTTTCACTTTTTCTAAATACAAACGTCCCTCAGTCCCTTTATGGCTAGTTATAAAATAGGTAATGCTGGGTGTACTGTATGAACTTTATGGCATGATAATGACACTTGGAAAACTTCTATTCATCTACACATTGTTCATCTGGTGACATTGCTGCCTGCTACTGGCAGTTGACTAGTTATCATCTGACACTTGCCTGTTTGTCCACGAGGAATGTGCCATGGGTACAGAAATAAACAAGCACGTGCAATAGAGGAGACATTGTTTTCTATAGAGACTTTTGTGTCATTTGGCTAAGAATCCATTCTTTCAGTCTATTAACTCTTCTGTAGTGGGGATAATATATTATATCAGATGAACAAGCATATTCAAGGTCACAGGAAACTGCAAAAATGCACATAACAACTGATCAGATTCCAAGTCAAGTCGATGAAATGTAACATATTGCTGCATATTGCATTACAGTGATGCTATTTGCCTTATTAAAATAGCTCTGAACCTTAATTGATATTTATATTGCTATAGCACAAACCAGGGGCGTAACAATAGGGGTTGCAGGGGTTGCAATTGCAACCGGGCCCCATGGCCCAGGGGGCTCATGTGCCTCCCTTGTACACATAAATAAGAGGGATGGCAGGGGTGGCATTTAGAGGACTCAATCTCCTCCATTTTCCTCTATCCGGTTTCGTTTTCTTCTGCTGTTCCCAGGGTCCCTGTGTGCTTCCTTGGTCCCCCCACAGAGCTGCTGTCTTCCCCCCTTCTCTCTCCTGCCAGCTGCTGTAGAAGATGTGTCATGATGGAGAGATGGCAACGGGTCGGTAAATTTGTCATTTACTGGCTTCTTCCTTTTCTGAATGAACAGAGTCAATGATTGGTACCAATTGGTTCATTCATAACTGAAGCACAGTAAACTGTTTTTACTATACTTCCATTTCTGAATGAATGGGAGGCTCGGTACACAGCTATTCCTGTCCATTCAGTCTGTGCAGAGTCTACACAGATGGATATTGAGAGCTGAGGTTTGTTTAGACCCCTGATATCTCATCAAAGCCCCCCAACAGAGCTCCTAAAAAAAATGTAAAAAAAATGTAAAAATAAAATGGTAAAAGAAATAAAATGAAATGGTAAAAAAAAATAATAAAATTAAAATAAAAATTAGAAACTACTGACACCAGTGAAGGAACTATCAGAATTGCAAAGGTTGCAATTGTGACCGGGCCCAGGCATTTCACCACCATGGGGAGGCCCAAAGATGGCAGAAAGGGGGCTCACTGCAGAACTTGTGAAAGGGTCCCGCTATAATACCATAATAAAGGGACCCGCAATGAAAGTAAAGGGCCCCAGGATCAGTGGGAAGAGGGAAGGGCCCTGGCCAGGGGTCAGGGGGCCCTTCATAATCTCTTGCACCGGGGCCCTGAAGGCTCTAGTTACGCCTCTGGCACAAACAACTGCCATTTTTTGTCTAACACATACTGTTTTAACCCTTTTTTCATCCTTTCTTTCCATATCAGCACTGCTAATCTCTTGCAGCCTCTTTTCAGCACTTTAGTCTCAATTCATGTACTCAAGGATTGACTGCATGTCACTGTTCAAGTCAGCTTTCCTAATGTCAGTGGGCCATGCTTGTATAATATATGATGGCACACCCCTCTTGTAGGCTGCACAAAGGGCGCATGTGACAAGTGAGAATGCAGGAGCACAACTGGAAGACAGAGAGTTGTCATCTCATAACAGGAAGTACATAACAAGGATCTTTAACGCGAGATTATCAGATATTATTTTAATTATGTTTTACAGTCCTGCTCACCATTATTGGCACCCATGAAGTTTATGTACATATTGTGGAATATCTACTGAAGGAAATGTATCAAATTAACCAACATATTACTACAGATAGAGAGTGAACAGTGTACGCGGGAAACACGTCGGATGTTCTCCCCACACGGTAGTATATAATATGTTCGTACCGGGTGACTGTAATCCTTTCGACTGAACTTGTCACTGTACGTCAGTTAGGAACTCATGTACTTAACTCTGATTTCACGACTTTTCTCCGACGTTCTCTAATCGTCACGACTATACCTTTCTTTCCTACTTTTTTCCCAATTTTGTCATACACAATCTGTTTTTTACCGTCAACAAACACGGTCTCCGCATTGATCTCGGAAGTCCCGGGGCCACGTTCTCTAATACTTCCCGGGGGACTGGGGACCGGTCCCGGGAAGG
>BLSH010194871.1:79000-94957 GCA_018402905.1 Glandirana rugosa
TGTAAGGAAACTTGGTTTGAGGCGAAGATCATGGGTCCTCCAGCAAGATAAAGACCCAAAGCACACCTCCAAAAGCATGCAGGAATGGTTGAAAGGGAAAAAATTTACTGTTTTAAAATGGCCAGCAATGAGTCCTGATCTCAATCCAATTGAAAATCTTTGGGGGGAGCTGAAAACTGCCACTGGAGAAAGGAACCCTGCAAATGTTCAAGAGCTTGAGCATATTGCAAAGGAAGTGTGGGAGAAAATGCCACCCGAGAAGTGCAAGAAGCTTATCGATGGATATAAGAAACGTTTGGAGGCTGTCATCGCTGCCAAAGGGTGTGCAACCAAATATTAAGGAGGGGTGCCAATATTAGTGCACATGCTGGTTTTCTGTTTTTTCTTTATAATTACAATATCTATGTTGAAATAACAATTGTCTTTGTTAAATTACTTTGGACCTCCAATTAAAAGATCCTGCTGATATAAATTTGGTACATTTCCATTTATTTCTGAAGACATTCACTCAGTTATGCAAAACATGAAGGGGTGCCAATAATGGTGAGCAGGACTGTATATAGGATGAAAATCTATTTTGATAATATGAATGGATTTAGATCTACTTTAAATGAGATTTAAAATGTGAATGGATAACAGAGGGACAGCATATTTTTCTGGCACTCTCAAAAGTGCAGTCATTCAAAGGCTGTTAGGGAGATTAAAATGCTACCCAGATGTAGGCAATGTATAACCCAAAAGGGCTGAATCTGAATTCTGACTTTATATGTGTATGTACTAACTTTCAGAGAATAGTAAAAGCGGCAATGTGGAGCTTTGTGCTTGATACATACACTTATCATTTAAAGGAGCTGTGCACTTACCTGGTAGTAGGGAAAACATGCATTGAGTATTGGTCTCAATGACCAGTGTGGTTCACCACTTAATTATGGCTTTCACTTGGACATATGTGTATTGCCTCTTAGACTCTTCTTTACTGCAAAAAACAATAACTAGTATCAAACAATTTATATATATTCTTTAATTAAATGCATTTAAATACACAAAAAAATGGAAAATTATCAACAACGTACATTAGATCATGGTCCAGGTGGTAGTTACTGCAGTGTACATGATTTATAATGTATTAAAAGGATGGCACAATGTATTGAAAGCATGAAGCATTCATATAACATTACCAACATAAACAGAGCTACAGTGTTTGCCTGAAAATAAGACCAGATCTTTTATTAATTTTGGCTACAAAAAATGCATTAGGGCTTATTTTCAGGAGATGTCTTATTTACCTTGTTGATCCTGCCAGTTTCTGTGTTCCCCTTTCTTCTCTCTCCCTCCCTCCCTGCCTGTCAGCTCAGGAGTCTGTATGTAGCATTAGCATTAGGAAATCCTGTAATCTGCTTTGTTACAGGATTATATAACGTGCATTGTGTGTGTTTGTGCAAAATTATTTTGCAAAATACCTTATTTACAGCACCGCTGGACGCTCATGTAACCTGCCGGAGCTCTATTCCCTGCTCCAAGCACTGCAGAGGGGAGGGGCGAGATCCCACGTTGAGGTCAGCCGGAAGGTGATGTCAGGGAAATAGACCCAGAACAGCTACTGCTGCCCATTTACAACATGGCCGCGTCCGGCCGCCTGTACGAGCGGGCATGCGCCGACGCATGCGAACGAACGTTCTGTTCCGCCACGAATGCGGGGACGCACCTTGCACGCGCAGTAGCAAGCACATTGGCGCCCTTTGGGCTATTTAAACCTGTCACTAACAAGAGGACTTTGCTGGATTATCTCTCAGCTCCCCTGTGATTCCTGTGTTCCTGTTTTCTCCTGATTGATCTCCTGTTTACCAGACTCGGCTTGTCCTGACCCTGCACCGTCCTGATCCTCGGCTTGCTTCCTTGACCATTCTCCTGGCTTGCCCCGCTGCTGGCTCTACCAACTCTGCAATCCTGTGCATCCTTGTCCTGGCGCACCGTTCCAGCTGCTTCCTCTGATCTAACCGTGTATGACCCCGGCTTGTATTCTGACCTTGTCTCCAGCTGACTCCCCACAGAGCCTTAAAGCACGCCAGCAACCACCAGCTGTTCCTGCGACTTCCTGCTTCCCAGTCTTCTGGAATTACCTGCTGGCAACCCGTGCTTCTTTGGGCGCTGCTCCCCAGTCTCATCCCCAGGGTAGCTGTGCACTTAGCCGCAAGGGAAGCCCTCTAACATCTCGGCCTCACACCTGCTTCCTGACAGGTGAGGAGGAGAGCAGCGAGAGGTCACGTGAGTGCCCATCGGTGATGTCTGTGCGATTATTGTGCATTCTCCTGTAGCATGATTTGGCAGCCCATTCATTTGAAAGGGCTGCAAATCGCATTGGAACGCAGAGAGTGGAGTGCATAGTTTTTAAATACTTGGAGCAACAAATTGCATGATACTGCGGCACCATACGATCTGGTGTCTGCAAACACACTGTGTTTGGGGTGCCATTAGCAATGTATTAATGCCCGCAACAGATTGGAAAGGCAGTGTTTTGTGTTAGGAAACACGCACGGAAAACGCATCTCGCACACTACGTTGTGTGAACTAGCCCTCAAGGTGAGGTCTTAATCATGAAAGTAACAAGAGTAGATACAAAATAACAATGTTACTTTGTATTTCCTGATCTGTCTGAACTGAGTTTTTTTTTAAAAGCCCTCTGGTGCAGCAGGAGTCAACACAGCCAAGGGGCTGCCATGGGCACCCAACAATGCCCACCGCCTCTTAAGTAAGAGGGCAGGCAGATAATTGATAGCTCTACCTCCTCCATTCATATATACTGTTTTACCCATAGAACCTGTAGTACGGTTTCCATGGATGAAGCTGCTGGGCAGAAAGGGTTGGCATAGTCAGATTTTCTTGATGAGATCCCATGACAGCCCCTCAGCCTCAAAAACCCCCGCAAAGACCTCTGCTGATAGAAGAGGAATCCACATGGGGAAACACTCCACTGACTATATGCCCCATTGCTGACCCCTCTGTTTTCCACCCTAGCTACATTTAGGCTTCAAGCAAGAAATGTGTGTCAACTGTTCACATGGCAATTTCTAGATCTTAAAGTGATTGTAAAGTCTCATTTTTTTTCCTATAAATATACCAAACATGTCATACTTACCTGCTCTGTTGCTGTGGATTTGCACAGAGCAGCCCAGATCCTCCTTGTCTCGGGTCCCTCTTCTGTGCTCCTAGCCCCTCCCTCCTGTTCAGTGCAAACAGCTTGCTATGGGGGTACCCGAGCCAAGTCACAGCTCCCTGTGTCCATTCAGATACGGCGCCCCAATCTGGCCCCGGCTTCTCTCTCTCCTGATTGGCTAGCGACTTTGACAGCAGCGGCAGCCAATGGCGCCACTGCTGTGTCTCAGCCAATCAGGGAGGGAGAATTTCAGATGGCTGAGACACTTGTGGACACCGCTTAACAGAGAGGGACCTTAGGTAGGTGTTAGGGGGGCTGAGGGGGGCTGCTGCACACAGCAGGCTTTCTATCGTAATGCATAGAATGCATTAAGGTAAAAAATGTTCTGCCTTTACAACTCTTTTAAAGTATGTTTAAATCCAAGCAAAAAAATATAGTGCCGATTCTTAGATGTGGTGTCTGCATCCGCCTTCTAACTAGCTAAGCACATTAACTACAATTATGAAAATGTTAAACAATGTTATCAGTCTTCTCAGCTTTTTTCTGTGAACAGCAAGAAACTTGCCCGATAACTATTGGAGAGTAAAGCAGCCCATAGATGATTTGATTTTCTTTTCCGTCACAGGTGGAAGGAAAGAAAATCACGCAATTCCCCCATCAACACATTCAGTGTCAATGTAATACCTGGGAGGGCTCCAATGCACATGCAAATGATTATTTCTTATATATGGCCAGTCGCCATTTTACCCATTTCAAACTATGTTTTACTTTTTCACTGGATTCCCTTTAATAAACTGGTGGACAAAAAAAATCACACGATATGAACTGGAATCTTATTGCTGGCATTGCTTTATGGTAAAAGGGAGGAACTCAATGCTAAAGTGACAATTGATTCTATTTGTTCTAGTAAGAAAACACCATTGCAAATACAAGTAAACTATGGTTCAATGAGAGCATAACTCTGGTAACTCTGGTACCTAGCACTAGTTATCCTGCCAGTTGTAATAATGAAGACCCAGAAAACCTGTTTTCTCATGACAGCTTATATATATATTAACCTTGATATGAAGCCATATAACTGGATGTCTCATCTTCCTTAAAATAGATGTGAGAATTAGGTAATATCTTACATCTGCCATGCCATTGATTGTTAACATAACCTTGGAGCAGCCATAGGGTCATATTTCCCAAAACAAAAACTAGTCCACCACTGCATGAATGCTTCTTCCAAATATACCTTATTATCATAAACTACTGCATTTCCGAGCATTTCCATAAGATAAAGTTTCCATCTGTGCCAAATTTTTCAAAGTAGCTCTCTATGCTAGGGGCCGAGTCAAAATTCCTGAAGACTGTTGTGTCTGATCCATTTATGATTTGGCTTAAATTATATATACACTGTCAATTTACGCAGCGCTTTACACATTGTTGCATGGGGGTGTTTAGCTCTCGTGGTAGATGCATTTGTAGTGAGTTAACGCCAGCCAGAAGCTCTGTTTGAGGGTATGACAGCCCATGTTTATTAAAAGAAAGTTCAAAAGTCAAACAGTAATCTTCCTTCGCAGGGGGTTCCAACACTGTTGTATACTTCAGCTTCCTGCTACTGGCATAAATGATATTCAGCTGTCCTGGCTTACAAATGATACTGTATCTAGCCATCCTGGCTGATAAACAATAGATGGCCCACCTGGCTAATAACTGTAGTTAGCCCTCCTGGCTGATAAGCGATCCGCCGCTGCGTGATCGCAAGTCACCTCTGCCTACTCGCAGACGTGGTTGACCAGACTGCCTCCTGCAGCCTTAGACCCCTGGAGACTGCCTGTCTCCCTCTCTGGATCTGTGTTAGGAATCACGGAGGACCATGCGCGGGCGCACGTAGCATGTGCGCTCGTCTGTGCACGTTTGTGCTCCTGTGCGCTTGTGCGCGTGAGCGCACCGTCATTTAGCGCCAAAACAGCCATTTAAGCAGACAGCACCCTGCAACCAGTGCTGTCCGTTCTACAGCATTCCTGTATCCTGTGACCCAGTGTTTACTCTGAAAAGACTGTATCTGTGACCCCAGCTTTCCTTGGACCTGGGCTTTCTGCCTGCCCTGACCCCAGGCCTGTCTACGACTACTCTTTGCCTACTCCTCTGTACCTCTGCTGCCTGATCCTTCTGTACCGCACTGCCAGCCTGTTACCGACCCGGCCTGCATCACCATTCCTCTGTCTGCACGAGTTCCAGTGGACCCTCAGCTACCATCAGTGACCAAGTCCAGCCCTCATGCCCCCCTGTGCTTTAGAACTCCATGTATCCACTACCAGGGGTTCTCGAACCAGGGCCGTAAGAGAGGTTGTCCCCTGAACAAGTCAGACTCAACCACCAGGTACGTGATAATCTGTCTCCCAGTGTGTGACACAGAACCCTGACTCTCTTAACAGGCCCCCACCCAGCTGTATAATCCAGGACCCAGGACTGGGGATTTCATCCCACCCGGATCGCTACGAAATCCCCAGGCTCCAGATCCCAAACGGACTTTAGGAAATGAGGAAACTGAAAGGCCAGTTTTGGAATCCATGCATCCAGTGCCCTGCATGTAGATTAGGGGCTGAGCGCATGGATTGGGGGGGCTGTACCCCATATGGATGGGCCACTGCTGGCCAAATGTGAAGCAGAAGAGGGGAGGAGGAGGAAGTGTGGAACTTCCCTTTTTGGGCAAAGTTCCACTTCAAAAGAAGCCATTTATAAATTCTGTAAGAGCAAAAGTGATCACAGTGGATGGTAACATAAGAGAAGAGATTAGTAGAAGAATATAAGCACAATACAGAATATACTTGTGTTTGGAAAACATTTCAGACAGTCTCAACAGAAGCTTACAACTAAAACCAGGGGATGACTTAAGGCTGAGAAACCTTGACAAAGATAGCTTTTATATGATGCCAGAGGAAGATCAAGCCAGATGTATTAAAGGGAAAGAAGAGATGCCGCACACCAATTGCATCACTATAATCCAAGTTAATTGTACAGATAGCTACAGTAGCAGTCTCTGCAAGAGGGCCCCCTTTAGCTGATGCATTTTACTCAATGGGTCTTAGTATTAGAGGCTACAACTCTTCTCTACAACTAAGCCCTATTGGGTGAAATACGTTAGCGAAGGCAGTCCTTAGGTGAGGTGCTATCTGTGTAGTAAACTTGAATTATAGTGACATCTTCGGTGTGCAGTGGCTCTTATTTCTCTTTAGTGTGTAAGGAGTGAGGTTAGTTTTGTTTGCACCCAGCAGTCAGGGTACAGTGGGAAAGTTTAGCTTGATATGTGTAAGTCTTAGTCCTCTATTGAAAACCAGATAACCACTGCAGCAGCAAGCTTCACCTTTGGTAGTGATCTTACAAGGATGCCACATGATCTGTTCTTAACAAAAAGCCCCAAAGGTGAGCTATGAAATGAGGAGTAGTCAAGGTATGTAGCCAAGAGAGGATGCCAGGGTAAAAAGAGCCCATGCTTCATATGGCAGCTTGTGGCACCATGCATAAGCATGGCTTCTTGTAGTTCAACATGGGAGCTGACAGGAGATGACGACAATGCTAAAAAATTAGGCACCGTAACCCTATGTCAGGAGTGCGTGCGCTCCTGCTCCATCATAGCTGCTGGTTCCAGCATCCTGGTTTGGCTGTGGCATTCTCCTTGTCTGTCTGTCGAATTGCAAGGTGATTGATGTGGCCAATCTCTGGGTGGAGACCAAACCTGATTTAAGCCAGCCAATCCTGCAGACTCATGCTTGTGATGGCATTTGTTACACATGTTCCATACTCCCTGTTTGTCTGCCCTGCTCTGCTAGATTGGATTCCCTCGTTGACAACCTTGGATTGGATATCGACTACTCTCTGAACTCTGCCTGCATTTTGACTACAGATTTGTCCCTAACTATTCTGAACCTTGCCTGCCTTGTGCCTGGACTGTCATCAAACCACTCATCCTGTCTGTCAACCACCAGTAACTGTTTGCTTTGCTCAGTTTGTACCCAGCCCGGTGTGGTAGCCAGGCACTATATCATTTGTGTATAAGTCCTGTGGGCAACCGAGTACTGGTAGGTCTGCTTGCTTTATGGGAAAGAGGGCTGCTAAAGGTGAAGATCACAGAAGCCAGCTATAGTGTCTGACAACCTGCACTAGGGGTAAGCGTGAAACCCTAGGAAAATAAAGTGTCTATGAATCCAACTTGCTAATAGGATCACCATATTGAAAGCTAAAACATATATACAAAAGGATTCACCTTTTTGACATTAAACGAACATATGCAACAATATATTTGGTTTTAAGTGTTTGGGTTCAGGTATACTTAAACAGCACAAAGCAAACTCTATCATCATCACAACTCTGCTATTATAAACCATGACCTAGCACTGCCTAAAAATCAAAATGATAAAGCCTTATAGTATAACAAAGGGATGGAAACAATAGCAGCTCAATAATCTAGTCTTTCCAGTATTCTGCAGTGAGCTTCTGGAATGCAGTCTGAGAACATGGCTCGCTGTGCCGTGGCATTAATGCTATTTGTGCACAGTGAAAATACATTATAGTTTATCTCTTTTCTATTCAAGGTAAGTCCTAATCCTTTGTATTTAGGACTATTTTAGGCCATATTTTGTCACAGCACTCCCCTCCCTTTAACTTCCCACTAATAAAACATGAAGCCACTGCATCCTATTGCTTTTGCAAGGAGGAATCTATAAAGACAATCAACTCCCAAGCTCAGTATCTTTTCATCTAATGGAGGATAAAACTGTGCCCCATGCCTATCCCATGAGTGTTGAGTATGAGTTTGCTAATCCAACAAGGATATTTGATCAAAACTTTGGTGAAGGTAAGTAGGAAAAAGTTACAATTTATTTTTATTCACATGCAATGGTTGAATTATAAAAGGTGAATTGCAATGACAACGTCATTCAAGACTTTGTAGATATTTTATTCACTTAACAGTCCCATTGAGAAAGTCAAGAGTAGTGGACGTAATAAAAAAAACTCAGCACAATGAAGATGTGCAATAAACAGCACCATAAAGTGAGCAACAACATTGTGTTTACTGCTGTCAGACAAATGCTGGAGTTTGATACGTTATGTACATTTTGTCTTATTCACTTGCTGTCGGGGAATTTTTTTTTCTCTTGAGTTGTATTAAGTTTCCTATCAAAATACAGTGCAGATTTTTTTTCCTGGAAGTTCTATTACTCATGTTCATAACAAAGAGTAATGGGATACAGTTAGCCAGTTTTCATTGGATTGCTTGCTGTGAGCAGCAGATCTGAATTCTGTTTAGTTGTCTCAGAATGCTACACATCATTGTAATAAGTTGGTTATTT
The DNA here is from genome assembly GCA_018402905.1 of Glandirana rugosa. Lineage (NCBI taxonomy): Eukaryota > Metazoa > Chordata > Amphibia > Anura > Ranidae > Glandirana > Glandirana rugosa. Next base: position 87,494 of record BLSH010194871.1, read on the forward strand.
ATAACCTGCAGTATAACAGGATCTCAAAGTGTGGAATTTTGAAAGATTGTGAAATTCTTGTATTTTACAATCCCATACCTTTACTTTTACTGCTGGGTGCTAGGTTGTCCCTTAAAATAAACCTGTCCTTCAGTGCCCATTCACACAGGGGCGACTTGCGCTCCGACTTGAGTCACCTCAAGTCGCTTGACATTTGAAATCCCATTGAAATGAATGGAAGCCGTCTTAATGTACACTACTGAAGTCAGAGCGACTTCAGAAAAGGTTCCTGCACAACTTCTAGGCGATTTCTATCCGACTTGTGCTCATAGAATTGAATAGACCTCCAGGCCTCCAAGTCGGATCCCCCATCTAAATGGAAGCGACTTTACAGTGAAAAGAAAATAATTTATCCAGGGCAACCCCCTACCTCCCTGCTATGATTGGCCACAGGCAAAGTGGCCTGGCATGAAGTCGCGTTGTAAGTTGTCTGAAGTCGCACTGAAAGTTGCGATGAAATCGCCTAGCAAAGTCCCACTGAAGTCGGGCCGCCCCTGTGTGAATGCAGCCTTAAACTTTCAATACAATTAAGGGGATAAAAGTAAACATCACCAGGTGCTGTTACATGACAGTAACTTTTTTTTTTATAAATTTCTATTTATTGTTTTTGTAATAATTAGGTGCCAACAATTTGGCGCACATTGACCATGCAGGGTCTAAACAACCATACCTGCATCTAACTAACAATTGTCTCTAACTATCATGTTAACAGTACCCCCCCCCCCTTCCCATACATCGTCATGCCATTTATTCAACCAATATGTCCACACCTACATTGGTTTTTTAAAGGGACTGAAACTGCAAAGGTCAGAGTTACATATGACCTATACCTGATTTCTGATTTATACTAATGTCCCAGGCTTATTATTACCCAGCTTACCACTGAGTCTCCATTCCACAGGTGGCATGGTGGTATGTCTCAGCTGCTAAATGACCCAAAAACACTAACTGACCGTGGAACATGACATCCCTCTTCTCCTATTGAGTAGTATATAATTTTGCATTATGGGATGTGACAACAGGGGGAACAAACATAAGATTGGTATACCGTATTGTGCACATTAGTGGCACATAGTGGCTGCTGGGAAATGCAGTATGTAAATGCAGAAATGTACTGGCACATTTAAGTACTTCAAAAACCACTCTAAAGGGCAACTCTGAACTGAGCAGTATAGCAGAAGTAGGCGATAGTAACATGTAAATAATACAAACGTTTCAAAATTGCCAGTTTAATGACCAGTTTATATTCAAAATGTTACCCGCCTGTGTGGCCCATCAGCCTGTTAATCCCTCTGGACAGGGTTCATAAAAAATTCTAAGAACAGTTGGGTAACCGTTAACTATCTAGTACAGTAAGTTATCAGGAGGATGTATGAGGAGCTGGGAACCTGGATGTAAACTTGATTCATGATATTTGAACTGGGCACATATATCTGCAGTGTTTTCTTATCTCTCTTCAAAGCCCTAAGTCCCATGGGTTTCTCCTGCTCCATTCTTCTGTTATCAGCATGATCGTTTCTGACAAGTTCTCTGACAACTGTGATAAAACCAGACTGAATTTTGTGTTGAAGGAGGTTACTATAAATAGATTAGCAGAGAGCTTATCTATTCACAGGACAGCTCTGCAATTCTCTGCCTATGGGGGGGGGGGTGCCTTTCCTCCAATCAGATGTCTTGGCTGTATGTCCAGACTTCACTTCCAGTGCTGAACAGGAAGAGAAAATCTCTAACACAATCTAAACTTTCTAAAGAATATATAAAGCAGAAGACAGCAGATATACATGTAAAACTTATGTTGGGAGATTTGTTTAATCTCTGTGTATCATCTGGGGCTGTTCACTTCACTGGGTATATGTGAGGGTTTAAATCCACTTTAAACCTCTATATTTCACAAACTGACGCTGACCGCTCACCAAAAGACAGAGTCTCCTTCAGTTCTGGATGTTTTTTGAACCTAGACTACTGAAGACTGGAAGAACAAATCTATATTTATGTTGCAACGTGCAGGCAGTCAGATCCGAATTATGGCATGAGACCATTTTGCCTTGCAACAGCGGTTCAGGCTGGAGTTAGTGTAAATGTATACAGAGAATGTTTTCATGGTATACATTAGGCTCCATAATAACAACATTATTTAAATTCCACAGAGTATTACAGTAGGGGACTATGTGCTCCCTAATAACATTGAACTTTTTATTGCAGCTTTGACCTGGTAACTGTGGCTGGAGAAAGGGTATAAATAGATAAACAGCTGCTCTGTTTCTGATTGTACGCTGGCATAGATAGGGCCAGAGCAATGACATTTTATCCAGATGACTTTGCATTCTTTAAATATAACATCTATCTAGTCCAAATGAAATTAGAGACGACTTGTGTACAGTATATAAACTGTTGTAACTTCTATCTTCTAAAACATGCTGGTTTACAAGTTGCGTTAACTCCATAACAAACGTCATTGACAATCAACAGCGTGTATACAGAAGGCTCCAGTTTTAACCACTTCAGCCCCGGAAGGATTTCACACTTTAGGACCAGAGCACTTTTTGCGATTCGGCACTGCGTCGCTTTAACTGTCAATTGCGCAGCCCTTCAATGTTGTACCCAAACGAAATTTGTGTCCTTTTTTTCCTACAAATAGAGCTTTCTTTTGGTAGTATTTGATCACCACAGCGTCATTTCTGATCGCCGCTATAAACAAAAGAAGAGCGACAATTTTGCAAAAAAACCTGAATTTCTTACTTTTTTCTAAAATACAAATCCAAAAAAAAAAATAAAAAAAAAATGTTTTCAACGGTTTTGGCCGATTTATATTCTTCCTCATATTTGTGATAAAAAAAATTGCAATCAGCGTTTATTGATTGGTTTGCGCAAAAGTTGCCGCGTTTACGGATGATGAGAATTCATCTCTGGGGTTTTCATTTATTTATTTATTTTTACTAGTAATGGCGGCGATCTGCGATTTTTAGCGGTACTGCGATATTGCGGCGGACATGTCGGACCATTTTGACACTTTTTTGGGACCATTGGCATTTATACAGCGATCAGTGCTATAAAAATGCATTGATTACTGTGTAAATGCCATTGGCAGTGAAGGGGTTAACCTGTAGGGGGAGCTCTAAGGGTTAACTGTGTTCCCTAGGCGTGTTCTAACTGTATTAGTGTTTGACTGGCAGGGGAAGGGGAGTGATCACGGCTTCCATATACAGGAAGCCTGTGATCACAGCCCTTCCCCCTCTCACAGAACAGAGATCCGTGTTTACATGCACGGATCTCCGTTCTTTCCCTGCAGGGGGGCATTGCGGGTAGCCAGCAGCGATCAAGTCCGCCCTACCCGCTCCCTGGCCCCCCCCGGACACAAAGCTCACAGTGCACGATCTCGCAGCCGGCGCCACGGCGGTTTGCGATATCGAGCCGCCTTGTCGCCGTCAACCTGCAGTTGGCAGTCGGCAAGTGGTTAAAGAAAAACCTATCATAAAAAAATATGTAAGCTGTCATTTTTACCTTCTTCTTCCAATGCTAGCTGCCTGGCTGTTTTATTGGATTGTCCTTAATACTTTTTGAATTGCTGACTCAGAACACTATGAAAATCACTCACCTCATTTGCTGCACGTTTGTTTATTTCAGAGGTTCCCAAACTTTTTCGCCCCGTAGACCACTTGCCGATTTTTTTTTTGTTTTCTGTAGACCCCCTGCCTGCCTAATATGGAATTATCCTAAACTTATAAACTTCAAATGTGTTTTGCTGACACAGTGCTGCTCACCTTGATAGGGTTTTTTTTGTAGAGTGGAGAATTGTAAAAAGAGACAAAACATGTACAATTTTAATTCATACCTTTATTGAAAAGACACAAAATGCAAGTTACTATTGGGATTTGGAACAAAACAAATCAGAACCTAGTAAAATTCTTACATAAAATGAATACACAAATAATGCTGTTAATGGGAGGGATGAGCCTGATGCTCTGATAGCAATTGTTCAATATTTGGCTTCAAATTAGTGAGGTATAGTCTTAAATCTCCACGTTCATTGATTTGCAATCAAATTCTTTTTTTTGTAAGAAGATTGGCAACCGTGCTAAAACCCCTTTCCACAAGGTATGAAGATGGAAAAGTTGACAAAAATGACACTGAGAATAGGGAAAAGGGCAGGGAGCTAAGCTCCTCAATAGCAGTAATGGTCTACACCGCCCATAGGAGTTCGATTGCACAGAGTCTTGAGGCACAGGCTTTCAGCCTGCTGCACAAACGCTATTCGACATATAGCCTCATTCAGAAGATATGGAATAAGACCAGATACCTCCAGAGGGTGACAGGCTTTACGGAATTTAGCCCCATATGGGATAACAATGGAACTTAACTTCAAATTAGCTAAATTGCAAAGTGGTCCTAGATGGATAACATATGGGGTGACACACCTTAAACAGATATTTCATAATGGGGCGCTTTTGTCATTTGATGCTCTACAAAAGGAGTTTAAAATACCCTCCAATATGCACTTTTGCTATCTACAACTGTACCATGCAGTGAGGGCAAAAAGTAGATCCTCTGATTGGCACCTTTCTCCCGCCCCACTGTTTGCTCTCGTCTGGGATGCCGCCTCATCAAAGGGCTTCATTTCACAGAGTTATGCCATACTTTTACAGTCCTTCTTGAGATGGCATCCCTTGGCGGTGGGGGACCGATGGGAGCGGGATGTGGGTCCCATGGACGGGGACCAATGGGAGGAAGCCTTCCAGGTAGTAGTCACATGATCATTAAAAGTTTCTCAAACATTAATGCAACTGTACACCCTCCTGGGGGTATACTATACTCCTCATAAGCTGCATTTGATGGGACTAAAAACCGAAGCAACATGCACCAGATGTAAAATGGATCATAGAGATTTGATTCCCCGATTATGGAGGTGCCCGAAACTTCATCAATACTGGGTGGGGGTGGTCCAGCAGATCAACTCGGTTTTCCAGGTATCTCTTCCGCTAGACCCGAAAGCATGTCTGCTGGGAGTACTGGAGGAATTTGACTGGGAGGTTAATACTAGGGAGGCTATACTTAAAGCTTTGTCTCAGGCACGTAAATTCTTATGGTTCACTGGAAGGATGAAGATCCTCCTACTGTAAAGGAGTGGGTTGCTGTTGACTGTGGGCACCGTGGTTGGATGTACTGGGGCTTGCGCCAGTGGACATGACCATGGATAGGTTACTTAGGCTTAACGTGGGTTAACGGTGTTGTTCGCATTGAACCAGGGAATGTGTTATGTGTATGCGGATGGCTCAGTTTAGATGACTGATATAACTGGTACAGGATTATGGAGTTCCATTGCCTAAGATTATTGTACTATGGTCAAAATATGGCTAAAACCATGTTCCCAAACTGTATCCTTATTGAGTTTTGGTTGAAATTGGGTGTGTTGTAAGTGTGACTATACTGTTCTAAAGCCAGAACTGCTGATACCCCTTCCTGAACTGCACCTTAAGTTCTTTGTTAGTGCTTATTCTGATCAGTTCTTCTTGTTAACGTTGATGACCTACCTAAATGGGGTCCACCCCCATTTATATCTCGTGCCCCCCAATTTTTTTCTCGCTGACATGGACCCTCTGCAAGTCGAAATCGACCCCTCGGGGTCCATATAACCACTTTGAGAATCTATGGTTTATTTGGATACAAATGTACTGAAGCTATTGATTTAGAATAACAGTCATTTTCAGGAGATGAGCAATGATAACTTACACCTTTTTCTCATCACAGGTTTCTATAACAAAGCATGTGTAACCCTTATCTTGAGTTGGGTTGTTTATTGATGGTAAGGTCATTAAAATAGAAAAGAAAAAGTGGTATGCGCTGCTATGATGTATGTTGCCTGGTTGCTGCTTCCACTGAATGTGTGTCCCACAAGCAAATGAATTGATAATTATACATGTTACGCCACCTGCCGACGTGGCTTCGTCTGGAGCATTGAATATACAAGGATCCCCCTTTTTCTGGATTTTTATTTTTTATTTTTTTATTGCATGAAGCATTTGTTTATTATGCACGTATATATTGGCAGCACTTAGTACTTTTTTTGACAATTATGGAGACTTTTTTTTGGACTTCAATCATTTGCATGAAATATTTGTTTACCTTGCACAATACACCTGGAGCACTCAGCTGCACATCTTGTGCAACTTTTATTATATTATTAGTCACGTTTGCTTATTTATTATTTATATATTTATCTGTTTATTGATGTATTTATTAACTGGTAGCGCATCCACACCATTATAATTATCAAGGTCATTAAAATGCTGTTAGAGCTAGCAATAGAAGGAGGAATCAAAGCACCTGGGTTTGGAATATGGGGTGGAAAACATGATAGCAGGCCGCTATCCCAATCAGCTGTGGCTGTGGAATTCCCTGCCGCCTGCCTCACAGCCACATGTAACAAAGGAACAGGGATGCTGGTGACATCTTTGACCTAATATGGCCATATTAGGTCATCCTGCTGTAATGTGTCAGTTTCCCACATGACCCTTAGCTGATCCTTAACCACATGACCACCGAAAGGTTTACCCCCTTCATGACCAGGGCATTTTTTTGCTATTCAGCACTGTACTACTTGGGAAATTGCTCAGTCATGCAACACTGTATGGAAATTAAATTTGTATCACTTTTTTCACACAAAAAGAGCTTTCTTATGGGGGTATTTAATCGCCACTGGGTTTTTTATTTTTTGTTAAACGAAAAAATACAGAACATTTTGAAAAAAACACATTTTTCTTTGCAAGAAAATAATTTTTTTTCATAAATTTAGGCCAAAATGTATTTTGCTATATTTCTTTGGTAAAAAATAACCCAAATCAGTGTATATTATTTAGTCTGTAGGAAAGTTATAGAATCTACAAATTTTGAAGTTATAATTTTTTTGCCACTTTTTTGGAAAATTAAGAAATTAAAAAATATATATTTTTACATACTGTCACCAGTGCAGTACAGCGTCATCATATGACTGGTGTGGCAGTGAACATGTATACTGACTGGTGCCATTATGTAAAAAAAAGATTTAAATATTTAATTTAATTGTTTTAAACATTTTTTTTTTACATCCTGTCATCAGAATAGTTGTCACCATAGCGACACTCGGTGGGACGGTAAGGAGGATAAGTCCACATGTTCCCTCCGTGTACCCGGGGGACCTGGTACCCCGGGCCAACGTTAACGTTGGGGACGTTGGGGATAGCAATGCGGGGACTCGGTTAGTGTCTAGTGTTATCATTCGTTCAACAGTACTTACTTTCGGTAAGTACTGTCGATCAGTAGTAGTGACAATATTTGTTATTATCACATTTTTCCTATCATGTCACAGCGATACCACTGTTGATAAGACTACTGTCCTACATTTTTTTTTTACAAATTTTGTTAATTTAATTTATAAATTTAGAAAAAAAA
>BLSH010194871.1:95773-111686 GCA_018402905.1 Glandirana rugosa
TTCTCTGTCCGACTTATGTTTACGTGCGATGTGAAAAGTCTATAAATAAACATTTGATAAAACTTTTGGTTAATAGTAAAAGGAAGGTGAAAATAATACACGGTGAAACACAACCAGATAATGTATTTTAGGGTTATTTTATGTAAATGAAATTTTCCACATTTTGTCAACCAAAAATGTAAATGTATTTTATTGGGATTTTATGTAATAGACCAACACAAAGTGGCACATAATAAAAGTGGAAGGAAAATGATAATTGGTTTTCAAAATAGTTTACAAATAAATATCTGAAAAGTGTAGCGTGCATTTGTATTCAGCATCCTTTACTCTGATACCCCTAACTAAAATCTAGTGGAACCAATTGCCTTCAGAAGTCACCTAATTAGTAAATAGAGTCCACCTGTGTGTCATTTAATCTCAGTATAAATACAGCTGTTCTGTGAAGCCCTAAGAGGTTTGTTAGAGAACCTTAGTGAACAAACAGCATCATGAAGGCCAATGAACACACCAGACAGGTCAGGGATAAAGTTGTGGAGAAGTTTAAAGCAGGGTTAGGTTATTAAAAAATTTCCCAAGCTTTGGACATCTCACGGAGCACTGTGCAATCCATCATCCGAAAATGGAAAGAGTATGGCACAACTGCAAACCTACCAAGACATCGCCGTCCACCTAAACTGACAGGCCAGGCAAAGAGAGCATTAATTAAAGAAGCCGCCAAGAGGGCCAATCATAACTCTGGAGGAGTTGCAGAGATCCACAGCTCAGGTGGAAGAATCTGTTCACAGGACAACTAATAGTCGTGCACTCCACAAATCTGGACTTTATGGAAGAATGGCCAGAAGAAAGCCAGTTTGTGAGAAGCCATGTGGGGAACACAGCAAACATGTGGAAGAAGTGCTCTGGTCAGATGAGACCAAAATTTAACTTTTTAGCCTAAAAGCAAAATGCTGTGTGGCAGAAAACTAACACTGCACATCACCCTGAACACACCATTCCCACCATGAAACATGGTGGTGGCAGCATCGTGTTGTGGGGATGCTTTTCTTCAGCAGGGACAGGGAAGCTGATCAGAGTTGATGGGAAGATGGATGGAGCCAAATACAGGGAAATCTTAGAAGAAAACCTTTTAGGGTCTGAAAAAGATTTGAGACTGGGGTGGAGGTTCATCTTCCAGCAGGACAACGACCCTAAACATACAGCCAGAGCTACAATGGAATGGTTTAGATCTAAGCATATTCATGTGTTAGAATGGCCCAGTTAAAGCCCAGAACTAAATCCAATTGAGAATCTGTGGCAAGACTTGAAAATTGCTGTTCACAGACGTTCTCCATCCAATCTGACAGAGCTTGAGCTATTTTGCAAAGAAGAATGGGCAAAAATGTCACTCTCTAGATGTGCAAAGCTGGTAGAGACATCCCCAAAAGACTTGCAGCTGTAATTGCAGTGAATGGTGGTTCTACAAGGGGGACTGAATACAAATGCACTCTACACTTTTCAGATATTTATTTGTAAAGAATGTTAAAAACCATTTATCCTTTTCCTTCCATTTCACGATTATGTGCCACTTTGTGTTGGTCTATCACATAAAATCCCAATAAAATACATTTACGTTCTTGGTTGTAACATGACAAATTGTGGAAAAAGAGGTATGAATACTTTTTCACCAACCGGTACACATTCCTCCCCTTCTTAGGTATACACTAGCAGAATTTTATTCAACATTTTTCACTGTAAGAATGTAAGAACAATTGTTCGTTTTTCTAATCATTAGTGTACTCAAATCAACATTCATTTTCAACCACAGTGATGAAAAAATTTGAAGGAACAGGATGGAAATTTTTTTTTCAATGTACAAATTTCTAATAGTGTTTATGGTTTTTGTTCAGCGAGAATTCATTCCATAAACGAATGTTAAAAGGAAACAACATTTGAAACTACTTTTGAATGACTTTCAAACTCACTGAGAAATTTCATACAAATTTACCTAAGAATTTTTTGTATAAACTTTCATTTGAAATTCTACAAGTAAATACCCAGCTTTAGGGCTTCTGGGACAAATCAGCGTGATTCTGATTGGTCAATGTGGTCACAAATCAGCACGTGACCAATCAGAATCACACTGACGCGTCCCAGAAACCCAAAGAAAACAAGGGGAAGAAGAGCAGGGCTTTCTGGGAGATGGGGTGTTAGTTTACCTTAGGTTTACCTGGGTGAACCTACACTTTAACAAACCCTGCACTTTATTTTGTATTCAATAAATGTAGTTTTAATATGGGCCGAAATCACAAAACACCAAAAGTAGCGCATGAACGACTTTTGAAAACGCACTGCACACAAATTGCATGGTACTTTTGTACCATACAATCTGGTGTGTGGGTAAATGCACTGCATGCAAATATGATTTGCATTCGGGGTGTCATTAACTTATTATTGAAACCCGCTGCAGATCTCAAATGAAGTGAGTTTTAAATCATCAAAAACCATAAATTTGCAAATTTACATCTCTACACACATTCCTTCACTGTATCTATGGAGGAGCCATGGCTGTCACTAGGCCGCTGTCTTGATTTGGACTACAGATACGTCTTCCTCACTTCAGTTCCATTACACAGGGGGGCTGGGGAATCTCTAGTGTACAGAAGATAGCTTGAAAGGAAGATAACATTGTTTGTGGTTTCTTGCAAGGTCAACAGATATGTTCTGTACTTACTGAATATGTTCTAAACCTGGCTATACACTGTTAGATATTTTGGTTCAGCTTGCAGGCTGAACCAAAAAAAATCTAACAGATTCCTCCTGATTCAGTTATTGCAATTCGATAGCCAGCCCTGTGGTTGCATCTGACTGCAAGCAGCCACTGTTTGGCTGTAAATTTTCCCCCTGGCTCCTTCAGTTTTTCAATTGAAGGATGTTGGGCAGGAAGGAGCTGACTGAAATTCCCATAGTGTATTGTCAGCTTTAGACTGAGAAATGAAAATCAATAGAGCCACCACATATACTGACTGGTAAGTGCAATATTTTAAAATGTTGTTATTGGGTTTAGATATAGTTTAAATGTTGAATCTGCATTTTCAGGTTTTTTTTATTAAAAGCTCCGTGAAAAATTGGCTATTTGGCACTTCTTCCTGTGCCGATTTTAAAGATTTACTATTCACTGAACATTCACTGCATATCTTCTATGCAGCAAATATATCGTACATAGAAATCAGACTGAGCTGTCTGGGGATGAGTCATTTGAATGAAGTATCTGTACACAGTTAGGCTAGAAAACGTAAAAAGGAGTCAAAAACTTCTGCTGGTTCAGAAAGAGAATTGAAAATATTTCTATAAGATATTACATATTTATTAGAATTATTTTTTAATCCTGACTATAATACATTTAAAAAAAGCATGTATCAAAGCCCCTGTACATTCCCTTGAACTATTTAAGGGGGTAGACTGGCCATTTGATTTTTTAAAACAACACAATATAAGCTATAAACTCCTTTTATCAAGGTTACATGTAGATCTTGCGTTAGCGGAGGAACTAGTGTTCCCACTTGCAATTTTGGAGGCACAATCGAGAAGCATTTCTGCATGTTGTGCATAAGGAAGGTCATTCACTTCAATGTGTGTATGTGCTTTTGTCACTCAAAAGAAGCTCCTGCTCCATGTGATTCTGTCATGGGACAATCACAACAAAATTGCACTGAGTGTGAGATGTCATTAACATTAATGGTACCCAAAAACGTGTCACACGTTTTGCCAAGATCTAGAATAGTGGGCAGAATTGCCATTCTGCCTGAGATTTCAAATTGTCTAATGTGAATGGGGCTTAAAACAGTCCTCTGACTGTATTTTATACATCTATATTGCATTTTGCTATTAAATTGTCAGTGATGTCAATATAAAAACATTATTAATCTCTCAGGCCTGGCAAAGGTTGATCATATGCCAAAACAGATCTTAAAACCAATGGTACACTTTTATTCTATAATATATGGTATAATTTATACTGTAAAAAAGCTATAAATGTGTCCACTTTTATTTCATTTATAGGTATAGCTTCAGAGGACCTTCTCTGCCCAACATTATATCATGGCTATTATGTAAGACCCAGAAGAAATAAAACACTTGACAAAGGCTTCTCTGAGGTTAGGTGGAACCAGAACAAATTCCAAGTCTTCCTCGATGTTTGCCATTTTCTTCCCGATGAGATCAATGTCCGTACCATTGACAACCTACTAGAGGTGACTGCCCAACACCCACAGAAGATAGACAGACATGGTTTTATCACCAGGACATTTAATAGAACATACATTCTACCCCTGGATGTGGACCCTCTACTAGTGAAAGCTACACTGTCTCATGATGGGATCCTCAGCATTGAAGCTCCCAAGAAAGGTTTAGATCTGAAAGAAGTGGTGAATACAGTGAATATAGAGGTTGAGAAACCACCTTTGGCAGAAGAGATGATAACTGATAAACAAGCAGATAGGAAGGGACACGTATTAGCCTGAAGTTATTTTTCTATTACCTGAAGCTATGAGTAATGTTCGACTAATAAAGGGCAACTACTAAAATGAAATCTGGGCTTCCACCTGATATGATTCAATGACTCATTGGCACCGGAACCTCCATATTTGAATTAGTTGTGTTGTTCAGCTTACTTTAATATTCCTTATTGCAGGCTCCTTTTAGGTGCTCAGAACCCTCATCTACCCGAACGACTATTGTATTGAGACTGCTGATAAACAAATATGTAAATGGTTGCTTATTTTGAAATGTTCAATAAAATGTTCAGCATGGCTATTTTCAGTACTTATTGTTATTTTTCCTGTGGAAATGGTGTCATTTATTGCCATTTCAAATACTTGAGAGAGCCTAAAAAGCTAACATTAGAAGGAATAACTTTGTACCACTATCATAGGAAGATATGGCAATCCCAAGACTATCCAGCAGAAATGATCATTTGTTTAGCATTGTCTAGCTCTAGCAGCAGTGCCAAATATCTCGCAAAATAGCAGAAATAATGTCAAAGAAGATATCAGCTGAAAGGTTAATATGATGCAGAGATGCCATTTGTGAAAAACTATATACAAAGAGCATTGCATTATCATTATAATGCACCATACAGATCATAGTCTTGTGGTTTGGGTGCAAGTTTCAAAAGCTTGGCTAGCATAAACGCTTGGTTAAATGTGATGGTAGCTATGTAATACATGTACCTTATAGATAAGTCATATACAATGTTAAGAAGCCTTTACATCAAAGGTTCTTAAACTGAGGGATGCTATTATGTTAGTGTCTGATATAGAAATTAAACCAATTAATTAAATATTTACATAGAAAGATCCTTGGAGGAATTCAATAAAGGCCAACACTTTTTCAGCGGCATGGCTCTTTAAAATGGCCTGCTCTAGATTAAAAAATCTGCCTCCTGTTTCGGTAGCTGTGCTATAGCCAGTGGTGCTGATCAAGTGGCAAACTCCAACAGGGCGGTTGTACAGAAGTCAATCAGTAAATTGACATCTGTACAACTACCCTGCACATACATAGCCTGAAATTTAGCCAGTCCCTGCTGAGCTGGCAGAAGTTCGGTCCATGTATGGCCGGCTTTAGTTGGTGTACACAGACAGGCAGAGCGCCTGTCTCTATACACTGTTTAACAGAGCAGGATGTTTGCCACTGTTACTTCTTCCCTTCCCTACCTGTCACTAGTTGTTAGGATCCTGTCCACGGTGAAGCTTCACAGCCAAACAGCCTCCTAGCAACTGGTGATGCTGACAGTGGACAGAGAATGATGGGGAAGTTGAAACACTAGTACTCTATCAGGTCCACTCTCTTGTGATTGACAGCAGGCAGTGAGAAGATTCACTAGCCAATAGCAGACTGTCTATTTACTATGGAGCTGACAATGTTAGTGGATCTGATGGGGAATTAGTGTTTGTAAATCCACATCAGGCTCCACCCACCCATCTTTTAAAATCCTTGGCTGCTGAGAGGCCTATGTGTGGTTGGGTCTCTGGATGGGCCTATGATGAGGTGGTTCAAACCAAGTGTACACTAGATCATATTTTGAAAATATATATATATATTTCTGGGAGTGGTAAATATGACATACTGATTTTTCCATTTGTATAAAAAGCATAAAGAGAAACAGCTTTATTATAAAACTGCAAATAGGAGCATAGAGCATATCTGGTTATAACAAACAACCAGATAGATACAATTAGCACAACTTTAATAATATCAGATTAAAATCATACAATAAAAGAAATGCTGACTAATTAATCAAAACCCTCTGTTCTCATCAACACCACTGTGTTTGCTTACAAACGATTGTATGTCACAACATTTTCCCCTAACCAGATCATCATGGAAATGCACAGATTGGCATGTTTTTAACATATTTCTGCAAGCTGATTATCATACATCCCCTCTTCATTGCCATAAGTATAACACAAAGCAAACCCCCAATAGTCCTATATACATTAGCATGCATGTGGATGGAGAGAGTACAGCGGCACTTCCTCTAGCAAGCACCTCATCCCAGGTTTTTTTAGAGATTTTGTTGGGATGGAAGGGGGGGGGGGGAGGGGGGGTTGTTTCCAGGGGGGACTATAGCGGTGCTAGTGATTGATTGGGTATCAATTCAAATAAACAAATTTGATATAAAGATATTTCTAAAATACGTTTTTATTGGTTTATACTAAAAACAGCGCATAATTGTGCTGATATGGTATTGACACTTAAAACCATAGTACAGTGAGGAGAGATCGAACAAGTTTACATTGAATGTTTACATGGGTACATTGAATGTTTAAGATAATTGCAAATCTGTGTCGATGTCCAACATGTTTCACATGTGAAGGCTTCCTCAGGGACTACAACAGATACAGATTTTTGGTTGAACTGGATGGACTTGTGTCTTTTTTCAACCTGACTAACTATGTAAGATACATTCCTTGTACCAAATCTAGTGCAGAAAACAAAAATAAGTATATGCACGAAAAAGCATAAACATACAGATAGTTTTACCCAATACAATTCATGTTTGACAATCCATTAGAGTTGAACTGGGTCTTATACAAAAAAATATATCTGACATGTGTATGGACTAATTTAACATTGAACATGCTTCACCTCCCACTGCTCAAGACCTCGCCTGCATGCCAAACCCCCGACCGTTCGCCACCACTAGCGTCACACCGAGGGCGAGGGTGATGTACATCCACCAACCAACCACAAATTGGACCAGCAAACTACAAGAAAGATAATTAGTGTGAATGAATTAAAGGAATGAAGTGAAAGAGAGAGAGAAAGAGAGAATGTTAATACCTTGTAGCTTAGGAAGATCCCTCTAGGGGGGTCTGATGTTTGGGATAAGCTGAAAGTCCAGGCCCCATGTAGCAGGGGGTCATGAACCACCAAGACAACTAAAACGGTAAGAGAGTTTATGAGTGTGAGAATATGACCAAAGAATAATTATTTCGGGATTGGATAATTTAAAATAAAATTTATACTGTTGTCATCCAAAAAGAGTCAGGTGCCATTATTGGTCTAAATATAATGGAAGATGGCATTTATAAGGTGATAAGAGGTAGGTGAGAAAAACGTACACCATACCACATCTAAAAGAAAAGCACAACTTCACTCACCTCCATTTTTCTTGATTTATTTAGAAAAGGTGGAGATGTTGTAGAGTGCAAATGATAGCACTCAAAAATATAAAATCAATGGGACATGGCAATATAGTGAGAGCAGACATTAGGAGAAAAAGATGTCTAAATATGGTAAATGGTTTATACATATGGTCAATGAGCTAGGCATTATAGGAATGGGCAACGATATATAAAGCAAGGATTTCTTTGTTATAAAGTATAGGGAACATCAAAGCTCGTCTAGGAAAAACAGAGTGCCTTTTAACCTACATATACACGGAACCAACCGTTTAAGCATAACACGAACCCATTAATAAACTCGCTTGTATATGAGTAACTATAGAGAGAACCAGGGACGTACCTGAAACAGCGTGGTGGGGTGTAAACGGTCCGAGGACTGAGACCGTATGAGTTCAAAGGCGGTCCATTTGTAGTCAGTAAACGTGCGCGGCGTGTGACGTCACGTGCGCACGTTCGGATCAAGTAGCGTCACTTCCCACGGCTCAACCCCAGGACAGGCAGGGACTGCATTACCCATAGTGCCCTCAGGCGCGGCTGCGCCCAATGCATCACGGGAAGCAGGAAACCGGCCTGCAATGGGGATAGAGTGGTGATGAAGGACGCTTTGGATGCTGCTGGCGCAGGACTGCAGCATCCAAACCTAGCGGATGCACAATCACCTAACTCGCACCCGGACACCAAGTGGGAGGAGACAGGGCAGGATAAAGGGCCAAAGTCTGGCCCGAACAGGCTAATGCAGGCAATGATCTGAGGGTGGGAGGATGCATTGCAGAGTAACATTAAAGATAAGTTCAAATATTATACAAAATGTCCAAATATAACATTACAGTGTTAAATTATTAATATGGTGTCTCGGGCGGCTTAAAACAAGTGGGCCAGAAACACACAAGGAATACATAACAAAATACTACAGTCCATATCAGTACAAAACATGACTAGCAATACAACGAATAGTACTAATCTAAGTATACAGCACATATCAGTAAGCATGTTGGGGCATATATACACCCACAAGCTGACATATTCTGTACATTAATAAAATGCAAATGATATATACAATATATACCATGTTTTTGATGCGCATGTATATATATGTATATATTCCACATGCACGCGCAATACACACCTCAATTAGAAATAAATGGAAGAAAAGGGAATGGAACTGGTCCATAAATAGATAAGGGGGACAGTATAGGTCCATGAACATGTATAAGAGGAACTTTCTAATGTATCTCATATGAAGGGCCTAGATAAACGATGCAAAACTTATATTTTCATTTAGACCTGGATATGTTGTGGCACGGAGGTGATGGATCCATCTCGCCTCTATCTGGAGGAGAGTCTGATCCACGCTGCCTCCTCGAGTGCCTAGGGGCATATGTTGGAGAGCTGCAAATTTCACCACCTTTGGGTCAAAGTGGTGGAATTTGGCAACATGTAAGTTTAGAGCAGTGGTGGTTTGTTTTTTGAAAAGTGGTGCAATATGGTCTTTGATTCGTTTAAAGAATGGTCGCTTCGTTTTTCCAACATAAAAAGCACCGCAGTCACAAGAGGCAAGATATACAACTCCTGCCGTTTGACAAGTGACGCGGTGGTTGATAGCGTGTAGTTGTTCATTGGGTAAAAGAATTTGGTCCATATTGGCTATATATGGGCAAAACTGGCATCTGCCACATGCATAAGTGCCAGTTTTGACCCGTTCAATACTTTTAGGCTCCTGAAGGTGACTTTTGACCAGTTTGTCTTTTAAGGACCGAGCCCGTTTAAATGTTATTTGAGGATGGGAATGAATGTGTGGAGCAATTTGTGGATCAGCTAGTAAAAGGGGCCAATGCTTTTCCAAGATTGATCTAACCTGTTTGTGTTGGTTTGAATACTGCGTTATAAATCTGATTCAATAAACAGCCTGAGCATTTCTTTATTGTATGATTTTAACTTGATATTAATAAAGTTGTGTTATTTTTAGTTAAAATATTTTTTATTGCATTTTGTCAGGATTTACAGAGGAAAACAAAAGAAAAATCAACATTGGCATATGTTATTAAGAGAAGTATAAAGCAACATTTGGTGTTACAGAAAGTATATACCAACACACGGTTTTACAAGGTGTGACATGCGAGATAGTGGACGGGCGATATCTGTCGCCTCGCATGCCTTCACTTGGAGTGGTCTAGAAAGAGTCCGGCCCAGGTTTTGCCAGCCACCGTGGCAGAGCTGGTTCCGGCCCGGAGTTTCTGGTCCACCCAAACCCCCCTTCAGTTGCTTTAACCGCCTCACGTACTTATACTGCGGCAATGTGGCTCTCCTGTGCGAACCACCGTACCTGTACGGCGTCTTGCGCAGGTGCAGTTGCAGGCGGGAGCGTGCTGGTCGGGTGGACTCGGTATCCACCGGCAACCCGTAATCGCCAGTTACACGATCGCCAGTTACAGAGGAAGAATGGGGAACGGCCGATGTAAACACAGCAGTTCCCCGTTCTGAAAGGCAGCATGTCAGAGATCTACTGATCCCTGTGTCATGTCATGCCCCTGCCAGCCCAGCCCCCATACAGTTAGAAGACACCCCTTGATTGCCCCCTGCAGGTTAACCCTTTCCCTGCCAATGACATTTACACAGCAATCAGTGTTTTTTTTTAACTGTGATCGCTGCATAAATGTCAATGGTCCCAAAAAGTGTCAAAAATGTCCGATCTGTCTGTCGCAATATCGCAGTCCTGATAAAAATAGCAGATCCCCGCCATTGCTATTAAAAAAAAAAAGAAATAGTGAAAATGCCATAAATCAATTCTCATGGTTTGTAAACGTGGCAAATTTTGCTCAAACCAATCAATATATACCTATTGTGATTATTCTTAGCAAAAATATGATGAAGTATATATATCGACCTAAACTGATGAATACATTTTAAAAAAAAATTTTTTTTTGGATAAGTATTATAGCAAAAAGTAAAAAATGTTTTTATTTTCAAAATTGTTGCTCTTTTTTTGCTTATAATAGTGATCAGAAGTGATGTAGAGGTGATCAAATACAACCAAAGAAAGCTCTATTTGTGAGGAAAAAAGGACGTCTATTTCGTTTGGGTACAAAGTTGCATGACCGCGCTATTGTCAGTTCAAGCTACGCAGTGCCGAAACACAAAAAGTGCTCTGGTCAAGAAGGGGGTAAATCATTCCGGGGCTGAAGTGGTTAAATGACCAGGAGGAGAACTCAGTGTTGCTCTGGCTTAGGACACAGTATCACTACACTGAGAGAGCTACACCTTGGGAGTTGGTAGCTCAGAGAATCAAAGGTAGGACTCAAAGAGAAAAGGTTTGCATATGTTTTTGTTTGGAGGTGTCTGGGACGAGCCCGACACCGTATAGAGAGGTATCCTGCTCTGTATAGTTTAGCGCCAGATGGCAAGGAGTTATTGTGCTATTTTGTTTGTTTTATGACCTGCAACCTTTTATCAATAAAACTGGCAACCCGCCAGAAAGAAAGTTTGCCCTCAAGCTGCCTTTTTCCCAGGAAAGGTGATCCTCACAAGCTAATATCCCACAAAGGGTATAAGTTAAGCATTGTTGGGTGACCAAAGTAGTCCCTAAAGAGTTGTTTCACATCGCGGTCCCAAACTTCGTGACGTTAACTATATAGTATGCATCCACCGTAACCAAAAAATATGGAACGCTTCACGAATTTGCGCGTCATCCTTGCGCAGGGGGCCATGTTAATCTTCTCTGTATCATTCCAATTTTAGTATGTGTCCCCCAAAAGCAAAGCCAGTTTTATTTTTATATATCTGGTTGTTTGTTTTATGTTAGGTAAATTAGCAAATTACATCACCACAGGGTGGTATTGTGGGTGTATAAGTCTTGGTACAGGGTGCCACATCCTAGTAGTTAGAATATATGTATTAGACAGAATTATGGACTTTACAGGCACCAGTAAAAACAAAACTTTTTATTAATAACTGTCACGCACCTGATGGTCGAGTCTGTCTTATGCAGGGAGCAATCATTCTTATCACCCTTATTCGGGAACCCCTGGTAGTGTTGACAGGGAGTTCGGGAACTGGCGGGCAATGCGGTACAAAGGGTGCAGGCAGGAGAATCGTCACATACAGGTAGGGTCGTTAGTAGGCTGTCAGCAGAAGTACAAGAGGTAAGCAGAAGAGTAGTCCTGGGTAAGCCAGGGTCAGTGCAGGCAGAGATTAAGCAAAGTCAGGACAAGCCAGGTCACAGGAAACAGGTACAGATGTCAGGTAACTCAGGAACACAGGAATGCAGGAACGCTGTAGAATGGACAACACCGCCTGCATGGTGCTGTCCGGTTTAAATGGCTTGTTTGGTGCCCGTGACCTCCCGTGTTGCGCCTGCGCAGAGGAATAAGCATTACGGGCAGATATGCAACAGAGGTTCCCTGACATTGCCCGCCCCCCCCCAAGGGGCAGCCTCCGATGCCCAGGTGGGTACTTCTTTCTGGATGGTTCCTCTTGAGAGATCGGATTAGTTCCAACGCATGGATATTAGCTTTGGGTTCCCACGAACTTTCCTCAGGGCCGTACCCCTTCCATTTAACTAGGTACTGGGTAGAGCCCCTCTTCCGGCAGTCCAAGACGGCTTTGACCTCGACTCCTCCTCTACATTTACTAGAACTGGCTCTGGTGGACCCGTCTTTCATCCTGGAAAGGGGTCTGGGGGCACAGGCTTTAGCAAGGTCACATGAAAGACTGGGTAGATGCGTAGAGATGGAGGAAGATCAAGTTCGTATGCCACTCTATTAATTCTTCTCTTCACAGGGAAGGGCCTAATAAACCTAGGCCCCAACTTCTTGGGCATGCCAACCTCAGGTTCTTGGTGGCAACAGTGGCATAACTTGAACCTTCTGGGCGCCGGTGCAAGAAACCATGAAGGGCCCCCCTGGCTGGGCCCTTCCCTCCGAGTCCTGGGGTGGAACCAAAGGGGCCCAGTTGCAAATGTGACCCTGGTAGTTCTGCTACTGGTGTCAGTAGTATTTTATTTATTTTTATTTTTTTTACCATTTCTTATTCACAATATTCAAAAAAATATTGATGAGCTCCGTTGGGAGGCTTTATTGAGATATCAGTGGTCTAAACAGACCTCTAATGTTCCACCTTTGAGACAGAGCAAGGAGATTGAGGATACAGCCCTCAATATCCTTCTCTGTAGCGCCTGGTAGGACGTTCAGGGAGAGGAGTGCGGAGTGTATGGCGGCGGGTAGGATGTGCAGTAAGAGAAGTGCAGAGTGTATGGCGGTGGGTAGGATGTTCAGGGAGAGGAGTGTGGAGTGTATGGCAGAGGGTAGGATGTTCAGGGAGAGGAGAGCTGAGTGTATGGTGGAGGGTAGTATGTGCAGGGAGAGGAGTGCGGAGTGTATGGCGGAGGGTAGTATGTGCAAGGAGTGGAGTGTGGAGTGCAATGTGGCCGGTAGGATGTGCAGGGAGAGGAGTGCAGAGGGTATCAAGGAACATGGTGTGAATGAGTCCTAATTCAATGCTCCATCGCTGCAAGACCATTGGACAGTGGCATCATCATGCACAGAGGCAGCTAATGATGTTAGCTGTAAACAACTTACTAACATCTTGCCGCACACTCACCCCTCTTCTGTGACCCCCCCACCCAAGCTTACCTCCCCATACACATCCTGTAAAGTACTAATGTAGTTTTCATTTCTACAGACGGGATCTCCGAGGCTGGGTGGTCATCTCTCTTCCCACCCGCACATGTCAGGAACAGCAGCCGCTGCAGTAGAGGTAGCTCCGCCTCCACCTCGGAGCTCACTCGGTGGCCACGGCAGCACTAGGAAGAGCACACTCACGTTGATCAGATCACGGTGGTCCGCAGATTGCTGGAGGAGGGAGGGAGGGGGATCCCGTGCAGATGCCGAGGGTGGAGCGCTGTCACTAGTGACTGGCAACCACAGGGCGGGCTCCGGAGGTAGTGCCGCAGATCTCTTCTGCAGCGGAAGGAAGCTGGATAGGAGGAGCAGCTCAGCTGCATATGGAGGGATCAACCTCTCTCTCCATTTTCCTCCTGCAGCCGCTGAATGCCCGCTCCTCCTCCTCTCCCTCCTGCAGGTGTTCAGCAGCTGCAGGAGGAATATGGAGAGAGAGATTGATTCCTCCATATGCAGCCAAGCTGCGCCTCCTATCCAGGCATACAGGGAGCCGCACGGGCCCCCTGCAGCATGGGGGCTGGTCGCAATCGCGACCCTTGCGACCCCTGTGGTTACGCCCCTGGGTGGCAAGCCAGACTCGGTTACCCAGTTGCAGTTCCAATTCCCCCCTCCTTCTCTTGTCGAAGGCCCCCTTGTTAAGTTCCTGGGTCCTAGAAAGCGTATCCTGCAAAAGCTTGTTGATTTCCTCAAATAAATTGGTGGTTTCCTGAACAGCTGGTACCACACTTTCAGGATTCAGATTAGGCAGGAATGTGGGATGAAAGCTATAGTTCGCCCAGAATGGAGACTGTTTGGTGGCTGAGTAAATGGTATTATTATAGGGGAACTCGGCCAACGGCAGTAGTGACGCCCAATCGTCCTGAGAGAATGAGGAGAAACAACGAAAGTACTGCTCCAGAGTCTGGTTCGTTCTCTCGGTTTGGCCATTGGTCTGGGGATGATAGGCTGAGGAAAATGACAGTTCAATCTCCAATGACGAGCATAGGGCCTTCCAGAATCTAGATGTAAACTGGACTCTGTGTTCCAACATAATGTTGACTGGGACTCCGTGGAAACGGACAATCTCCCTGACGAAAATTTCCGCTGTTTCTGCGGCAGTGGGCATTCCTTTCATGGGTAGGAAATGGGCCATTTTAGTCGTGCAGTCAATGACCACGAAGATGGTGTATCCTTTAGATGGGGGCAGTTCAACAAAAAAGTCCATAGCTATCCAGGACCATGGGCTTTACGGTACAGGGAGTGGATTAAAGAGGCCCCAAGCCTTGGCTTTATCCGTTTTGTTCAGGTCACAGATAGAACAGGTATTAACATATTTCCTGCAATCCTCCTCAGCTAGCGGCTACCAGAACGAGCGTGAGAGCAGCTAGGCCATCTTATGAACACCGAAGTGCCCAGCCAGCTTATGATCATGGAAAAGTCCTAGGACGGTTAGGCGTTGCTCCATTGGAATGTAGATCTTGCTGCCGTACCACCATAGCCCATCCTTTGCCAGCAGCCTAGAATCCGAGGGACCGGTGGAGCTGGCAAGAGATCGTCTGATCTGTGACAGCAAGTTTTCCCGAGAGAGTAAAAAGTTTAGAGGAGGAAGAAGTGTATCCAGAGGAGCAGTGTTTCCGGGTTCACAGAACATCCGGGAAAGGGCGTCCGGCTTTACAGTCTTCCACCCAGGCCTGTAAGTTAGATGGAACAGGAATCTAGAGAAAAAGAGCGCCCACCGAGCCTGACTCTTGGCTGTTCTCTAATATTCAAGGTTTTTATGGTCCGTGTATATCAAAATGGGGTGCGTGGCCCCCTCAAGCAAGTACTGCCATTCTTCAAGAGCTGACTTAATTGCCAGGAGTTCTCTATCTCCCACATTGTCGTTTTTCTCTGATGCTGATAACTTACGGGAGAAAAATGCTATGGGATGGAGCAAGGCATTTGAACCTTGCCTCTGGGAGAGAACAGCCCCTACAGCGGGTTCCGAAAGACCCACCTCTAGGACGTCTGAAAGGCCGTTTGGGCCTTGGTGGACCAATGGAATCGGGTGTTATGCTTTGTCAGCTGTGTGATTGGTGTAATGATGGCAGAGAACCCCTTAATGAACTTTCTTTAAAAATTGGCGAAGCCCACGAAGCGTTGGACCCTTTTCCAGTCCATTGGTGCCTGCCAGTCCAAGATGGTAGAGACCTTCTGAGGAATCATGTTGATACCAGTAACTGAAATGACTAGGCAGGGCCGTTTTACTCAGTGGGCACACCTGGGCATGGCCCAGGGGCCACATCTAGCCCAGGTCTCCCGCAATTGCAATCTCTGTCCTGGCCCTGGGTGGTCCCGGCGGAATACCCGCAGAGTGTGCAGGTTGTTGTCATGGTTCCCGCACGCCGCAGGCTACATTAATATGGCAGCCACTTCTCTCCTCTCTCCCCTCGGCTAGTTTCTCATTAAGATGAGCGCCGCACAGCGCTTAGCTGACTCACAGTGTCTACCCTCCCCCTATGCATAACTACCTCCCTTTGCATAACTACCCCTCCCCCTGTGCATAACTACCCCCCTGTGCATACCTACCCCCCTGTGCATAAATACCCCTCCCCG
>BLSH010194871.1:121405-131682 GCA_018402905.1 Glandirana rugosa
GGGGTTAACCAGCAGGGGGCAGTGAAGGGGTTAACAATGTTCCCTGGGTGTGTTCTAACTGTGGGGGGGATGGGCTGGTCGGGACATAACAGATCTAACTGATCCCAGTGACAGGGATCAGTAGATCTGTTTGTCCCCTGTCACAGAACGGGGAACCGCCGTGTTTACATCGGCGGTTCCCCGTTCTACTGCTCTGTACGGCGATCGCGGGTCAGGAGCGGACATCGAGTCCGCCCGACCCGCGGGCACGCCCCCGCAGCGTGCGGCGGCGCGCGCGCGCCGCCGCCGCCGCCCAGAGCGCGCAGGGGGCGTGTAAAGGGGCGGACGTCCATGGACGTTCCCCCGGATTTTCAGGTCCGCGCTGTTGACGTCTTTTGTCAATAGCGCGGACCTGTAGAGGTTAAAAGATGATCTGAATGGAAGACACTGAAGACAGAAGCATATAGGAGGTTAATGTGGTTCCTGCCAGTGGCCCCTTTAAGCCACTCAGCAGCACATTGTCCCTACAACAGATTATTTGCTTATTAATTTATTGCCAGTGACAGAGCACAGGGAGGTGAAAGGACCCAGAAGGACATTGATTGGCTTTCAGTACAGACAGGGGTAGAGGCGCACCCCTAGTAATGAGCTGAGAAGGCTTCCAGCTGAAACTGTAAGCCCACCAACTGGATAGACAGAGATGCAGAGGAAGTCGAGTGGTGGTGAGCCTAAACCATGAGGCTGCTGCTGTGTGAGGGCCATATGCTATTGTGCCCAGAATAGGGTGACCAGATGTCCCCGTTTTCCGGGGACAGTCCCTGTACTGAGGACACTGTCCCTGGATCAAGTCAGTTTTGTCCCCGTATTCAGGGCCGAATTAACGTAGACAGGGCATCCCATGCTGGCTGAGAAACAGCCTGGTGTCTCGGATGCCAACTCTCCCTCCTGGATCTCACTGCCGCTCCTGCTGCTGTTCAGTGGAGGAAAGGCAGAGCCAATAATTGACTGTGTGGAGGGCTGAGACAGGCAGATGAGCAGATAGAGGTGGGGCTGTTTGTACACAGGTGAGGGCAGTGGGGGAGCAGGGGTCAGTGCTGATGCAGCTGCATGGAGAAATGAAGAGTTTAGCTGTTGTGGGGGAAGGGCTAAGAGGTGGCTGCAGAGATAATCTGTGAGAGAAGGATGCAGAGGTGAACTATAGATGTGAGGGAAGAAGTGTCCTCTGTGCATAGCAAACCTCTGAACCCTAAACTCTATGCCTAACACCCTCCTGTATATTATGTAGTCATGTGCCCAGTGCTCTGTGTATTATGCAGTCTTGTGCCCAGCGCTCTGGGTATTATTTAGTCCTGAACCCAGTGCTCTGTGTATTATGTAGTCCTGTGCCCAGTGCTCTGTGTATTATGCAGTCCTGAACTCAGCACTCTGTGTATTATTTAGGCCTGTGCCCAGCACTCTGTGTATTATGTAGTCCTGAATCCAGTGCTCTGTGTATTACATAGTCTTGTGCCCAGTGCTCTGTGTATCACGTAGTCCTGTGCTCAGCGCTCTGAGTATTATGCAGTCCTGTACCCAGTGCTCTGTGTATTATATAGTCCTGTGCCCAGCATCCTGTGTATTATGTAGTCCTATACCCAGTGCTCTGTGTATTATATAGCCCTGTGCCCAGCATCCTGTGTATTATGTAGTCCTGTGCCCAGCGCTCTGGGTGTTATGTAGTCCCGAACCCAGCGCTCTGTGTATTATGTAGTCTTGTGCTCAGTGCTCTGTGTAATATGCAGTCCTGTGCCCAGCGATCTGTGTATTATGCCGTCCTGTGCCCAGTGCTCTGTGTATTATGCAGTCCAGTGCCCAGCGCTCTGTTTGTTATGCATCTCTGTGCCCAGGGCTCTATGTATTATGCAGTCCTATGACAATAAAACAAAAATATGTCCCTGGATTTCATTTTAAAAATCTGGTCACCTTAGCCCACAACCATGTTGTAGAAAGACTGTTCATATAAAAAGCCTCAGGGGCAATACAAGGAAGGGCCACAAGAAAATGTTTACAGAGCTGTGGCCTGTCCTCAGTCTTCATCCATCCTAAATTTATCAGAAGTCATGAAGAGACAGACTATGCCTAGTAGGACCTCACCAGATCATCAGGGCAAAGAGAGGCCTATGGGCGACTACTGAGTGCCTGATTGGCTGCTGTTTGCTGTTATTTACTTCTAAGAGGATGCCTACCAAGAGGGGACTGTGTTGTTACTTTACTCTATAAGTAACAAGTAGTCTCTGTTGAGCGAGTGAGCACTCCACTGAGAGACATAAATGGTCCCAACCAGGGGCGTAACGATAGGGGTTGCAGGGGTTGCGATTGCAACCGGGCCCTGTGCTCCAGGGGGCCCGTGTGCCTCCCTTGTACACCTGGATAGGAGGGATGGTGGGAGCGGCATTTAGATGAACCAATCTCCCCCATTTTCCTCCTAATGCAGGAGATTGGCTCCTCTATGTGCTGCCCCCGTCACCCCTCCTATCCAGGTTACTTGTCTTCTGCTGTTCCCAGGGTCCCGCTGCAGGACTGTAATAATGGAACAAAGGGCCCCAGGATCAGCGAGAAGAGGCCAGGGGTCAGGGGGGCCCTTCTTAATTTCTTGCACCGGGGCCCTGAAGGTTCTTGTTACGCCTCTGGTCCCAACACTGGCAGGACTATAGTTAATTCTCCATTTAACACATTTTCTTGTCAAATCTTTTTCTATTGTGATATTATCTGACATTGCCTGTGCCAATAGTTGAAACTGTTCAAAAGCCGTTTGCATTGAATTTTACTAACAGTAACTCATCTTCCCTTGTAGGTCTTTTGCCTGTTTATTAAAACCTATTTCCAAAGTTCCAGGTGTGGCGGTATTTCTCGTGTTCAGGTACAGGGTTGGTAATCACTGGGAGAAGACAGAAGAACCCAGCAAACCAGTGGCTCTTCCTTGGGTAGCACTACATTTGTACATGCCATATATGAGTCTGCGTCTTTTAGCATCTACCACTGTGCATTTACACAAATCTTAAACAGTGCTAACATTCCATGACTTGGTTTATATTATTTATATTATAAAATGACTAGGTTTCACTTGTGATGCCAGGTACACGGTTACATGAGCTTTTACATCTCTGCCATGCTTTCTAAGCAGAAAATATAATTGAATGAGAATGCTGGTGATCTGGCCTGGAGCCCCTCTTTTATTCAACTGCTCCCAGGAATGCAAGGTGTCGGGCCAAATGTCCTGTTTCTCTGCCAGTGTTGTTAGTCTCTTTTTGTACTTGGTGCTGCTAAAGCAAACCGATGATCTTCTTTTGTTTGATATATTTGGCAGCAATGGTGGGATTCTGAGATCACCCAGTTTCCCATTTATTAAACCAGACATCTAAACATTGGTGGGTCCTGGGAAAATAAAATATTCCAGTGAAAACTGACCATTACCCTGGGCAAAACCACGGAATATAGGTGGAGGTAGGCTAATTGTTATTATAGTAATTACTGTTGGTCTTAATTAAGCTCTGGGCCATCAGGCTTGTGCTTTAGGGTCACTGAAATTGAACTTTGGTCCACAGTTCACCTTTTTTTTTTTTTAAGGGAATCTCTCAGGATGGAAACATGGAAGCTGACACTTCACAGGTTTTTAAAATATATAAGCTGATTTACTACTAAGCCTGACTACATGTTTACTTTCACGTTAAATAGTTTGATTGGGCTAAGCTGACCTAAACAAACTATTTCCTTTACCAACTGCTGCGGCCACAGTCAGCACTGCATCCGCTACATACAGTATACACCAACCACTGTGTTCTAGCAGCAGTATGGGGACTTCCCATCTACTGCTGGAACAAGCGCTGGCTCAATCATTCACAGTGAATACAAGGTTTGCTCTAATTGGCAGGTAGAGATTGTGATGTCACCTCCTGCCTCTCCATCTCAACCACTCAGAGGAAGCCAAGTATTCTTGATTTTGTTCGTCAGCAGGTGCGGGATCCCCTGTACTGCTGCTGGGACTCAGCTCAGTGCACGGTATGGAGCCGATGTTACATGCAGTTTATACAGCACTGACGGTGGCCACAGCAATTAGTAAAGGAAACTATATAAAGCGAAAGGGAACCTGGAGTTATACTTTAGGCCCCATTCACAATTGTGAATGGGGCCATTAGCAATTACATGTGGGAGACACAGCAGGGTTTCTCAGTGATTAGCTGGGGTCGGCAGTCCCATTGAAAGCAATGGGAGGCTTGAAGGTAATCGTGGAGCAATTACCTGTGAACGATAATCCATAGTCACAGACAGTTTGCATTATTTACAGGTAATCACTCCATGAGAGATTACATGCGAGCGACCACAATTAGTTGTGAGAGCTGTCAGCCTCCCATTCTTTTAAACAGGGCTGCTGCCCGCAGCCAATCACCAGAAACTCCCACTCTGTCTCCCGCACGCAATTGATGACAGCCCCATTGGTAAGTGTGAATGGGGCCTTAAAGCGTAGGTATGGCCAAAACTTGTTTTTTTATTTCTATTCTTTAGTCTTGGACAGAGTAGGAAAGGGTTAAAACCTCTGTCAGGTCCCATCTCAAGCAAAGTCCGCCTCCACCATCCCTTTGATTATTGCCCGGTGGTGTTTCCTAGATATTACCCCTGTCTTGAAGGTCTACCCCTTTGTTGGCCCTACTCTCCAGTATGCGTTCATACCTTCACAACATCTGACCTTTCCCCTGCCAATTCACACATATATTCTATTTTTGGCAATGCATGGTTTATTCTGGCAATGTATAATGGACCATTCCAAATACTGCTCTATAAAACAGCAGTTTCAGGCAATACACTTTATTATTTCCCATCAATGGCCCTCATTGAGTAACCTAACAGAAGATGTTGGCCCCTTTGGTTTTGACCTCTGGAAGGCTTTCCAACTAAGGTCTCAGGCACACAGGCATATTAAAAAAACTCCTATACCCTGAATATTTTCTGTGTAGATTCAGGTCCCCTCAAGTAATCTTTTTACCTTATACTGTACACCCCAGTGGCAGCTCATGGGTTTTTTGGAGGGGGAGGGGGCATTGGGCTGGCTGTGTCCTCCTCCATGTAGGGCAGAGCAGCGGTGGCTGCTGTCTCCTTCTCTGGTGCTGTGTGTCCTCCTCCGTGTAGGGCAGAGCAGTGGCGGATCCTTTTCCTCTGCTTGTTGTGCCTCCCCGTCCTTAGCGCCAGGCATCCAATAGGATTGCCTGGCGCTTTGGCCAATTGGGAAACAGGTCTCACAGACCTGGCTCCTGATTGGCGGGGAGGAATGGCAGTGTGAAAATAGCGAAAATGTATTAGCTATAGTCACACAATTGGGTGGGATCGGGGTGCACTCTCTGCTCCCCGAGCCCACCCTTTTTTGAAGCCTATTAGAGCCTCAGGCTCTAGTCAGGTGCTTAAAAAAAAAAACATCCCCTCCTGCCCCGCCATAGCAATCCATGCGTCTGGCGTCCTGAAAGGGCCGGGCGCATGGATAGGGGGCGGGCCCGTTCACCCTTAATGCATGGGCCGCCCCTGGTACACCTTTTTATCCTCCTCTAAGTCAGGGTACAATGTGCTTGGTGACAGATCTGTGGCAGATCTTTACACCAAAACAGTGCCAGAAAATCACACACCTCTCATGGAAGTCTTTGATCTGCACCAAACTCCAAGAGATCAACTTTTAAGATTTTAACCAGATAGTACAGAACATTGTCAGTCCTGCTTATATTCTATTCCAACACTTCCGGTCGCTGTTGCAGATGTCACAGTGATCAGGGAACTTTTCTCCGCATGTTTTGGTCTTGCTCGAAACTAGCATTCTTTATACACAAAGTATGATCAATCTTGCAAAAGTTCACAGATAAATTCCTGGATGATCCTTCCTTTTCCCTCTTACAAAATTCCAACTTCCTGGCAACAAGCTACTGTAGATCCATTCTATGGCACCTTCTCAATGCCAGAAAAGCTTGTATTCCATTTAAATGGCAAGGTCCCCTCCTACCATTGATCTCTATGTGGTTATATAAGGTGGAAGAAATTAGAAAGATGGAAGACCTTGTTTTGTCTTCTCAACATAATCATGAAATATATTACAAAACATGATATTACTGGAATGATTTAATATTTTCAGATGAAGGCAAAGCTCTGACAACTTGATTTTAGGTCTCTCCGTCTCCTGTGTCTTCCCCAAAGGGATCCTGTATCCTCACTCTTAGTCCATTGCATTTGTCCCCCAACTACTATGTATTTTATACTGTTTTCCTGACCCCTCTCAGGACCCAGGTCTGAACCTCTACTCTGTCAGGCAATGTTTTGTCTTGTATATTAATTCCACAGCGCTGTCACTTTAAATTATTTTTTTTTCTATTCGGACTGCTGCTGTTCACCAGGCACCCATAAATTGGTCCTTATTAGGGGTGCACCCAATGGAAATGTTGGTGCTGAAACCGAAAATGAAGGATGCACTTGGCCAAAAACCGAAACCGAAAATGACAGTTTTTAAAAAATAATGAAATTTTGATATCTAAAATTGTATTATATTCGACTCTACAATCCAGTAATGTAAAATAAGTACCATACTTTAATAAAGTAACCCATATAAATTGGACACATAAATAAATAAATAAATGAAATAAAAACAGGCATAATATAAAATGCCAAAGGCTAAAATAGAAGACCCATAAGAGAGAGGGCGCACAGGCTAGTATACATACTACTTCCAGTCCACGATACATCATCACATAATTGGACAACTGGAAAACCCAACAGGCGAACGTGTTTCAAGGACTTGCCTCTTCCGTAGAGCCAGAGCTCTGAGGAGAGGCAAGTCCTCAAAACACGATAGCCTGTTGGGATTTCCAGTTGTCCTATTAGGTGATGTGACAATGATGTATCATGGACTGGAAGCTTACGTTGATGATAAGATTGATAGAGTACATCTGTTGGTTTGTTGTATATTCCTTACTACCTTTTTTTTATTTACAAAGAGAGGTCTTTCTTAAGATAATGCACTAGGCTGGTGCGTCCTCTGTTTTGTTTTATTTGAGACAGTGTATCCACTGACTTCCCTAGTCATCAGAGGGTGTTCCTTCAGAATGAGTGACCCATCAATTCTAGTAACGGAAGTGACCATCCATCAGATTAACAAACCTGTGAGATCAGCAGGCTTGCCATTGCTTTTAAAATTCAATATGAAAACAGTGCAACAGACTTCCAAATCCCGTATTTCAATATATAAGCTCAGTTTACTGTTAAAAATTAGCGAGTAATGCAAAACTCCGGTGGGTGTAAAAAAAATGTCCACTTGCCGCCTTCTCACTGTATCCTTACTGAGGGCGCGTGCGGGGTGTAGCAAGATGACGGCAATGGAACGTCACTTCCGTTACAAGAATTGACGGGTCGCCTAGTCTGAGGGAACATGGGCATGAAAGCGAGGTTTGTCCAGTGAAGCCAGCAGGGAAAAATGTAGGCAACAGTCTGGGGCCCACTTCCAAGCACCGGAGATTGTGGAGTTGATTTACTAAAATTGGAGAGACTGGAAAATTTAGCGCAGCTGTGTAGCCAATGAGCTTCTAACTTCAGCTTGTTCAAAGCTTTGACAAAAAAACTTGGAAGCCGATTGGTTAACCTTCTATGCAGAGTAGGTTTTACACTCTCCAGTTTTAGTAAATCAACCACTGTGTGTTTTCTATTACAATAAAATAATACGAACTGAACTACCAACAACACGAGTGGCAAAAGCCTGGGCACTGGCAGGCCTAGCTTCCTACTCTGTTTCATATCCATTTAATTGCAAAGTTACTGTACAAAACAAACTGTTATAAAATTAAAGAACTAACCATAACAGAATTATGGCAGAAGGCCGTTATTCTGTTTCTCTGTAAACATAACTGTAGCCAATGGCCCACTTAGGGGTGGCTTGTTATTTTGGTTCACCTGCTCACAATTGCCCTCAATCACACTCCTGCTGGCATCCGGAGTCAGAAAACAGGCTTTTTCTTTGCTTTTTTTTGGTTTTTATTAGGGGATTTGAACTTGGATGCAGTAGGGGTGATCATGGGATGGCTAGAGATCAACAGTTCTTTACACAGGACCTCTATATACACTCACTACATACACACTCCATCTTCCTCCAGCACAACATTTGCTTCTCCTTGCTCCTCTCTCCTGCACAACACTTGCTTCTCCTAGTTCATCTCTCCTGCACAACACTTGCTCAGCACAGGTGAGGCCTGGAAGGATATTTACCAGGCCTCTATATTGTCTTGTTCGGCCTAGCTAGCACGTGTGAGACCTGGCGTAACTTTACCAAGCCTCTGGACCACCCTTTGTGGGCATGGGGTTGAGGTTCCTCTTGTGTAGTACGTTAGTTTGTTGGTGCTAGCTAGCCACAATGGACTACAACTCCCAGCGCATCGACTCACTGTCCATGACACCAGGTCTCAGACTCCTCTTACACCTCTTCCAGACTGTCTTCCTACCAATCTGCTTGTGCATCTCCACTTCCCTGGGCTGTGTCACTCGCTGACCACTGGTAGACTTCTCCTGCAGACCTCTCTGAAGTACACTTCTCCCACTGTCCTCTGCTTGCTCTCTCATGTTTCTCATTCCTCCAGAAGATCCAACCTTCTGGAGGCACCCAAGCCCAAGGGCGAGGTCACCCCCCCCCCCAGACGGGAAGCTCCCTCCAGGCCTCGACAGCTTCAGTACCTCATCTCCATCTCCAAACTTCCACCTGAACTCTCCTCCCCCCACTGGGCAGACCACAGTATTTAAAGGACCACCTCAGCCCCGGAAGGATTTCCCACTTTAGGACCAGAGCACTTTTTTCGGCACTGCGTTGTTTTAACTGACAATTGCGCGGTCGTGTGACGCTGTACTCAAACGAAATTGATGTCCTTTTTTCCCACAAATAGAGCTTTCTTTTGGGGGTATTTGATCACCTCTGCGTCATTTCTGATTGCCGCTATAAACAAAAAAGGAGCAACAATATGAAAAAAAACTATATTTTTTACTTTTTGCTAAAATACATATCCAAAAAAATATAAAAAAGCAAAATGTACTCATCAGTTTTGGCCGATATATATACATTCTCATATTAGTGGTAAAAAAAAAATCACAATCGGCATATATTGATTAGTTTGTGCAAAAGTTCCTGCGTTTACAAACTATGAGAATTAATTTATGGCGTTTTTACTTTTTTTTTTTACTAGTAATGGCGGCGATCTGCAATTTTGACACTTTTTTGGGACCAATGCCATTTATAGAGCGATCAGATCTAAAATAGCCACTGATTACTGTATTAATGTCACTGGCAGTGAAGGGGTTAACCTGCAGGGGGCAATCTAAGGGTTAACTGTGTTCCCTAGGTGTGTTCTAACTGTAGGGGAGATGAGCTGGCAGGGGCATGAGAGATCTAACTGATCCAGAATAGAGGGATCAGTAGATCTCTGTCATGCCGCCTGTTAGAATGGGGAACCGTCGTGTTTACATCTGCGGTTACCCATTCCTCCTGTGTAGTATGCGATCGAGTCTGCCCGACCTGCGGACACACTGAGGGAGCGCATGGCAGGCATTAGAGCGCACTCGTCCCCTAGCCGCGCCTGCTTGAATCGCCATTTATAGAGGGTGATTTGCGTTATGCTGCCACTCTGCAGCAGTATATCTATGCGACGCGGTCCAGAAGTGGTTAAGGAGGCCTGCCCCCTGCCAATGCAGGTTGGGGATTGGTCAGGGCTCCTTAACATACATCAGAAAGCCTCACCTCCTCTTCCCACCCCCCTTTCCAGAACTTTCTAAAGAAGATGGGAGGGGTAACCAAGGGGTGTTGCTTCTTGCAGTCTCCATTCCTCCCTGGGCCACTCGCCTGCCCAGAATCAAAACAATCAGGCCTAACAGACTAAATTTACCTACTCTAACACCAAAAATCCTCCACTAGCACCTACCTAATGTAGAGGGTGCTACATAACATATGATATATTTTTTAATTATTTTATTTTCAACTAAAATGAGAACTAATTTCCTTAAGTTCTCTCCCTAAGCTGTCAGCTCACTGCATGTGCGATAAAACTGTATGTATGTAGCTGTAGCTGCAGCTGCATACATACAGTATACTGCACTGTGTTCCAGGTATGGGCAGAAATTTCCCGGAACACAGACTAGCCTACAGTCTAGTCTACAGCAGCGGCACTCAGCCAATCACAGTGAGCAATGTATTAATGAATGAATATCATTAGAATACATTGCTCGCTGTGATTGGCTGAGCACCGCTGCTGTAGACT
>BLSH010194871.1:131692-155465 GCA_018402905.1 Glandirana rugosa
TCATCCCCAGAACTTTCTAAAGAAGATGGGAGGGGTAACCAAGGGGTGTTGCTTCTTGCAGTCTCCATTCCTCCCTGGGCCACTCGCCTGCCCAGAATCAAAACAATCAGGCCTAACAGACTAAATTTACCTACTCTAACACCAAAAATCCTCCACTAGCACCTACCTAATGTAGAGGGTGCTACATAACATATGATATATTTTTTAATTATTTTATTTTCAACTAAAATGAGAACTAATTTCCTTAAGTTCTCTCCCTAAGCTGTCAGCTCACTGCATGTGCGATAAAACTGTATGTATGTAGCTGTAGCTGCAGCTGCATACATACAGTATACTGCACTGTGTTCCAGGTATGGGCAGAAATTTCCCGGAACACAGACTAGCCTACAGTCTAGTCTACAGCAGCGGCACTCAGCCAATCACAGTGAGCAATGTATTAATGAATGAATTTCATTCATTTATAGAATACATTGCTGGCTGTGATTGGCTGAGTGCCGCTGCTGTAGACTAGACTGTAGGCTAGTCTGTGTTCCAGGAAGTTTCCGCCCATACCTGGAACACAGTACGGTATACTATATGTTTGTAGCCACAGATACATACAGTTTTATCGCACATGCAGCAAGCTGACAGCTTAGCGACTTTTTGACTAACAAGCAGTCAGCAAATTACATTTTAATTGCAATTTGCAATCCATGGTAGACCTGATCTTGGTCTATTATACATTTTCTGCCCCCTATGACACACCATTTTATTTCAATTAGCATTCTTTAGCACTTTGTTTTACATGGTGGGGTTTGTTTAATGTGCACAGGGATTTTTAGGCTGCCCACCTGTCTGTCCCTGGGAGCTACGATGCGCTTTTTGGCGCCCCTTCCCCCTCCCCCTTTTTTCCCTCCTTCCAGTTCGTGGTGGATGGAAGTGGTGGATCGGGTGGGTCTGCTCCTCAGCGCATCAACGCCACGTTACTGTTCAGTATGTGCGACATCTTTTGAAGTCGCACTGCATAAGCAGGTTTTTTTTCATCCAGGCTGACATTTTGGAGGTGCTATCTGAGCCTTATGGGTGGATTCATCCACTCTGGCCAAGATGCACCCCCTTTTGTGTCACGCCAACATGGCGCTGGGTGGGACACGCTGTATCAGCTGGGCGCATTTAACATACTTCATTTGGTGTCTGTGTGTCCTCCGGGCAGTACCTCACATGCAAGCACTCACTTGTGATTTTGTTCACCAGCCCCATGTGAATTCACAAGGTAAATCAACAAAGGTTTTGTATCCTCAGCACTGTGTCCTTTTCTTTTGGTTTGCTGGCATGTGGGCAGCAAAGCAGTTTCATAGTTTGTTATAAAATTTTGAGAACAGGTAATTTTTCTCCTTCACAGATGTGTGCTGATGAGGCAGCACTGATTGGCACTGATAGGCTGCACTGATGAGTGGCACTGATGGGCGCACTAAAGGGCACTGATGGGTGGCACTGATAGGTGAAACTGATAGTTGTCACTGATTGGCACTGGTAGGCGACACTGATAGGGAGCACTGATGATGAAGCACTGATGGGCACTGGTTGGCAGCACTGATGGGTGGCACTGATAGATGACACTGATAGGCGGCATTGATGGGCACTGATGGGTGGCACAGATAGGCAACACTGATAGGCAGGCACTGACGATGAGGCACTGGTTGGCAGCACTGATAGGTGGCACTGGTGGGTATTGATAGGTGGCACTGGTAGGTAGCATTGGTGGGCAGTGGTGCACCTGTAGGTGGCACTGGTGGGCACTGGCAGATGGCACTGGAGGGCACCGCATAGCAGCAGTGCCTCTCTGTTTGCAGGACCGATGTCCCTCTGCCGGAAACTGGAGACCGGCTTTTTTTTTTCCCTCACGTTGTCAGCATGAGGGGGAAAAAAAGCAGATTACCGATCTTTTGTTTACATCACGTGATCAGCTGTCATTGGTTGACAGCTGATCATGTGGTAAGGGGCCGGGATCGATTACTCCAATCTGTGATCAGTCGAGTCTCATAGGCTTGGTGATCAAATAGTGCGCGCATGTGCCCCATAGGGGGCGTGCAGGCAGCTCATGCACGGGAGGACATCTATTGACGCCCTCCCGGGAATTAAGGCCCGCTCTGTAGCCGTCATTCGACTATAGCGTGGGTGGTAAGTGGTTAAACTAAACTTGGTCACATTTTAGGCTTCTGTTCTTTCTTCTATGCTCAGTTCCTTCTTTTATTCTCTTTGGTGTGGTATGGGTTCTTCTCATTTAAACATTATCATACATTTATTAATACACACTACTGATTTCCTCTACAGAAGTGGTAGCTCTATGTCACCTATACTTGCACTCCATCATTGGGGAATCGATAGTGCTTACTGGTTGTCCACATGTCTCTACCACAGCTCCCATGCAAGGCATCTCAGGCAGTCCTGATCCTCTGTTCGCATCTACATAGCTGACGTGAGTATCCACAGGGATGTTCATTTTATCCCCTATACCCAATGCCTACCCTTATTATCTAGCCACAATACCATACCATCTGGTTGTTTTCTTATAGATCAGTGCAGCATTCACCCCTAAAGAGTTTGTACACTCCAATGAAACACGTTGGGCTTACATAGATGAACAATATTCATACAGATGATTTTATATGTTTTTACATTGTTTCACTTAAGACTGTTATTATCAACTAGTCTTTTCATTGGTTTTCATGCTGTGTAGGACTTGTCCGCATCCCATGATATACAAAGTACCATGGCGCTAAGATGTATATGTGGTTTTTAGCATGCCTTTCACTATATGCAATTTTGTGTATGCATCTTTTCTAATTGATATGCTGTATATGATCTCACTACAGATAAAAATGTTTTTTGAAATGACTGCTGGTTGGTATACACTTCTCTATTAAAGTCCCAAATCCCTTTTCTTTGTACTCATATAGGGATGGAGTCGCATGGATGCATGCGTTTCATATAAATTCCCAAACCTTTCTTAGTTCATTCAAATAAGGATGGAGGGGTGTATCTGACTATCAAGCAGTCGGCAATTGCATTTTGCAATCCATGATAGACCTGATTCTGGTCTACTATACATTTTCTGCATTATATGCGATTTTGTGTATGCATCTTTTCTAAATATTATGCTGTATATGATCTCTCAACAATAAAAAATGTTTTTTGCAATGACTGCTTGTTGGTATTAAAGTCCCCAAACCCCCTTCTTTGTACTCATACATGGATGGAGTTGCATGGATGCATGCGTCTCATATAAAGTCCCAAACCTCTCTTAGTTCAAACTGTAGACTATTCTGTGTTCTGGGAAGTCTCTGTTCATACCCGGAACAGAGTGTGTTATACTGTATTATGTACCCACAGATACATACAGTTGTATCGCACATGCAGCAGGCTGACTGCTTAGGGAAAGACATAGTTTGGCACAAAAGCTGGAGTTCTCTTTTAAATTGAAAACATGCAAAAACGGTAGAACTGGATAGTACAACCAACAGAATAGCAAAGGGCCTGCCCTACCCTTTTTATTCTATTATGTAACCTAAAACTATACTTATTTCAAGTTTGAAGTTTGAACTTTACAGTCCACTGTAATTGGCATAGTGCAAAAGTGGCACAACTAGACAATTGGATCATAGAAAATGAATTGAACTGTGCTACTGCTTTCTATTTCAGCAAAAGTGGCAGATTTCGCTTTAAGAACAAAAGTTGTTCAGCATTCTCACAGGAAAGACTGTTCCTCTTCTCATCAAGAATATGAGATGCTAGACTGAATAGTCTCTCACCTTTCTGTACTGGTCCTTGGGGCAGATAAATATCTGCTTGCAATCCGTGCAAGCAATGGAAAACATTTTTTATTCATGCGCCAGTACTCAAGGGGATTGCCGCTTTTGGCGATAGGCTGTTCAGCTAAATAAATCTCCAGCTGTTGGGTAGCTGCAGTTGTTGTGACACTGCTATAGACTGGGGTGCATTCATGTAAAATTTCTTCAAACATATCAGATATCGAGGGAGTCTGTACCTCTTCACTTGTATGCAACCGTTTCTCTGGTATACTTTCCTCCTCTGTGCTACACCTCAAAACTCCTTCACCAGAGGCTTCCATCACCTCCATTGTACCTGTATTATTTCCCGTGCACACTGCTTTTTCTCTGCATTAAAATAATGCTCTTTAAATCTAGGATCTAGAACTGTTGCAATGCAGTTCAGAGGGTTGGACTCGGTGTCTTAAACCAGTTGTTAACGGCCTCCAGTAGAGTGATTTTAGCCGTTTTATGCTATGGTCTTTTTCGACCTCTTTTCCTAGCAGACGCTTCAGTGCAGCAATCAAGGGAATAACTTCAGCAATGGAGGCATTAGCTGAGATTATTTCTTTTGTTAACTGTTCAAATGGAGTTAGAAGAGACAAACTCTTTTCAACTAAGATCCACTGATGTGCGCTCAGTGTTGCTAGCAGCTCGTAATCTGCAATGTATTCAGCTAAAACACGCTTTTGTTCAAAAAGACTTTGGAGCATATAGTAGGTGCTGTTCCAACAAGTGGCTACATCTTGCTGCAGTTGTTTTGGTGGCATTATAAACTGTATCTGCAAGGCTTGTAATCTGGAATAAGCAAGTGGAGAATGCTTAAAGTGACCCACAATTTTTCTTCCTTTTGATACTATATCTGATATGGTGAGCTGACTCAGCAATCCCTCATTTACAGCCAACTGTAGCATGTGTGCCATACACGGTATGCTTTTAAGTTCACTGTCCTCCATAGCCTTTGACATGTTCCGCGCATTATCTCAATCACAATTAAATGCACTTTAGACTTCTCAATGTGCCAAGTGTCAAGCATTGTTTTTAAAGCATCAGATATTGCTGCTGCAGTTTGTGATCCAACAAACTCATGTACATTAAGTAGGATGTTTTGCAATTGAAATTTGGCATCTATCCACTGCACTGTCAGGCTCAGCATGCTTGTTGGACTGACGTCTGAACTCCAAATGTTGGTAGTAAAACTGATTGCTGTAATGTCGGTAGTCATGAGCTCATGAATAAAAATGTGCCGAATGGACCTCAAGGAGCTAGTGGCTGATGCTGTGGTCAAATAAATGAATCCTCCATGGCTGATGTTGGGGCTATGGCAGGAATAGATGTGGACAAGGAGGCAGGTTTATCCACTCTGGCAACTGCAGGGGACTGCACATTTGTCTCTGCTTGCATGACAGAGGACGAGGAAGGTTTAGTAAGCCAGTCCACCACCTCCTCTGCATGCTGTGGCTGGATAGCACGGGTAAACTCACCATACAGACGAAACAATGCCCTTCCTAACGACTGACCACCACGTCCACCTTTGCCTGTGGAAACATTTGTTGCTGCCCCCCTTACAGTGCCAAGGGAATGTCTGCCTCTCCTTGTTGTCCTCCCAGACATTATTGGGAGGGAGGGGGAGGTGTTTATTAGCAAATGTGGAAGTGGAAATCTGTACGTAGATGCACTTTATTCAATGTAAAGTGGTGTTTACACAGACACACTCCACGGATACACTATAATATACTGCAATATAACACATCAAAGATACAGTAACGCAAACAAGACTATATGCCATTAAACTGGCAGTAACGCACACAAAACTATATGGTGTTAAACTGGCAGTAACGCATATAGAAACATAATAGATAGGCTTGTGACGTATATATAGACAGACTAGGGTATACAGACAGGCTTGTGTAGTATATAGACAGACTAGGGTATACAGACAGGCTTGTGTAGTATATAGACAGACTAGGGTATACAGACAGGCTTGTAAAGTATATAGACAGGCCTGTGAAGTATATAGACAGACTAGGGTATATAAACAGACTTGTGAAGTATATAGA
Source organism: Glandirana rugosa (assembly GCA_018402905.1). NCBI lineage: Eukaryota > Metazoa > Chordata > Amphibia > Anura > Ranidae > Glandirana > Glandirana rugosa. Next base: position 137,562 of record BLSH010194871.1, read on the forward strand.
CAGGCTTGTGTAGCATATAGACAGACTAGGATATATAGATAGGCATGTGAAGTATATAGTCAGGCTAGGGTATACAGACATGCTTGTGTAGTATATAGACAGGCTAGGATATATACAGACAGGATTGTGAAGTATATAGACAGACTAGGGTATACAGACAGTCTAGTGTAGTATATAGACAGACTAGGGTATACAGACAGACTAGGGTGGATAGACAGTCTAGTGTAGTATATAGACAGACTAGGGTATATAGACAGTCTAGTAAAGTATATAGACAGACTAGCGTATACAGACAGTCTAGTGTATTATATAAACTGACTAGGGTATATAGACAGTCAAGTGTAGTATATAGACAGACTAGGGTATATAGACAGTCTAGGGAAGTATATAGACAGACTAGGGTATACAGACTGGCTTGTGAAGTATACAGACAGACTAGGTTATATAGACAGCCTTGTGTAGTATATAGACAGATTAGGGTATATAGACAGCCCTGTGTAGTATATAGACAGACTAGGGTATATAGGCAGGCTTGTGAAGTATATAGACAGTCTATATAGACATGCTTGTGAAGTATATAGACAGACTAAGGTATACAGGCAGTGTCAGGATTCAGCAGCTTGGCAGACCAGACACGTAGCTACACCAGGGAACTGAGACCAAACAAAGGATATACTTAAAAAGGTGAGATTTATTAACAGTGCACAGCAATAAACAAACACAGCAAACAGTAAACATAAACAACACCAGAAAACCAAACCCAAACCTGACAAAAACACCAACACCTACACTGCAGACTACAGCTAGCTCTGGACAAGGGTACAGGGTAAACGGGGGAATCAAGGCGGATGCAAGGCAAGGGACAAGAAGCAAGGTGGAGAGAAACAGGCAAAGCAGGATCTCTAGCAGCAGGAAGGCAAACTGAATCGTGACGCACTGGGGAAAGGGAGGAACAGACTTAAATAGCCATCCATGGCTGAACCCAGGTGTGGCTCAATTATTACAGTTTGCTGGCTCTGGGGAGACACCTGCTGGTGGCCACTGAAGCTGCAGCAACCAGCCCAGAGCAGCACAGCGCCACCAGTAGGTGAGCTCAATCCTGACAGACTGATTGCTACAGCTTGCTGGCTCTGGGGAGACACCCGCTGGTGGCCACTGGAGCTGCAGCAACCATCCCAGAGCAGCACAGCGCCACCTGTAGGTGAGCTCAATCCTGACAGGCAGTCTAGTGATTTATATAGACAGACTAGGGTATACAGATTGGCTTGTGAAGTATATAGACAGACTATGGTATACAGGCAGTCAAGTGAAGTATATAGACAGACTAGGGTATACAGACAGGCTTGTTTAAATATAGACAGGATTGTGTAGTATATAGACAGATTAGGGTATACAGACAGGCTTGTGCAGTATATAGACAGACTAGGGTATGTAGACACGCTTGTGTAGTATACAGACAATTTAGTAAAGTATATAGACAGACTAGGGTATAAAGACAGGCTTGTGAAGTATATAGACAGGCTAGGGTATATAGACAGGCTTGTGAAGTATATAGACAGGCTTGTGTAGGATATAGACAGACTAGGGTATATAGACAGGCTTGTGAAGTATACAGACAGGCTAGGGTATACAGACATGCTTGTGTAGTATATAGACATGCTAGGATATATACAGACAGGCTTGTGAAGTATATGGACAGCCTAGGGTATACAGACAGGCTTGTGTAGTATATAGACAGGCTTGTGAATTATATAGACAGACTACTGTATACAGGCAGTCTAGTGAATTATATAGACAGACTTGGGTATACAGACAGGCTTGTGAAGTATATACACAGGCTTGTGAAGTATATAGACAGACTAGGGTATATAGACAGGCTTGTGAAGTATATAGACAGACTTGTGTAGCATATAGACAGACTAGGGTATATCGACAGCCTTGTGTAGTATATATACAGACGAGGGTATACAGACAGTCTAGTGTAGTATATAGACAGACTAGGGTATACAGACTTGGGTGTATAGACATTCTAGTGTATTATATAGACAGACTAGGGTATACAGACAGTCTAGTGTAGTATATAGACAGACTAGGGTATACAGACAGACTAGGGTATATAGACAGACTAGGGTATATAGACAGTCTTGTGTAGTATATAGACAGACTAGGGTTTACAGACAGTCTAGTGTAGTATATAGACAGACTAGGGTATATAGACAGACTATGGTATACAGACAGTCTAGTGTAGTATATAGACAGACTAGGGTATACAGACAGACTAGGGTATATAGACAGACTAGTTTATATAGACAGTCTAGTGAAGTATATAGACAGACTAGGGTATACAGACAGACTAGGGTATACAGACATTCTGGTGTATTATATAGATGGACTAGGGTATATAGACAGTCTAGTGAAGTATATAGACAGACTAGGGTATACAGACTGGCTTGTGAAGTATATAGACAGACTAGGGTATACAGACTGGCTTGTGAAGTATACAGACAGACTAGGGTATATAGACAGCCTGTGTAGTATATAGACAGTCTAGTGTAGTATATAGACAGACTAGGGTATATAGACAGTCTAGTGAAGTATATATACAGACTGGTTGGTGAAGTATATAGACAGACTAGGGTATACAGACAGGCTTGTGAAGTATATAGACCGACTAGGCTATACAGACAGGCTTGTTTAGTATATACACAGGCTTGTGGAGTATATAGACAGACTAGGGTATACAGACAGGCTTGTGGAGTATATAGACAGGCTTGTGAAGTATATAGATAGGCTAGAGTACAGACTCACCTGGCGTCACCCCAGCGCAGGGCCTCTTGTGAGAAAGTTCCTCCCGGCTTTATGATATGGCCCGAGCCAGTAGGAGACTCGTACTCACACTGATCTCTGAGCTCTGCTTGTCACTGAAGCATTGGGTGCAGATTCAGTGGGAGTGCGGCAGCTGTGTGGGACAACGCTGTGTCAGCAGTCCACGACGCTCTTACTTAGTCTGCAGCCGGTGCAGTCTGGATCATATAGGTGGCGGCCCTGCACTGCCGCCCCTCTCAACTTGCCGCCTAGGACCATTGGTACCACTGGGACCCATGGTAGGGCCGGCCCTGCCTAGTGTTAACCCCTTCCCTGCCAGTGACATTTACACAGTAACCAGTGCATATTTATAGCACTGATCGCTGTATAAGTGTCAATGGTTCCAAAAAAAGTGTCACGTGTCCACTCTGTTTGCTGCAATGTCACAGTCTCGCTAAAAATCTCTGATCACCGGCATTACTAGTAAAAAAAAAAATTAATAAAAATGCCATAAATCTATCCCCTATTTTGTAGATGCTATAACTTTTGCGCAAAAATATGTAGAAGAGAAACTTTTTTTTTTTATTCTTTTTTTTTGATATTTATTATAGCAAAAAGTAAAAAATCTTGTTTTCTCTTTCAAAATTGTCAGTCTTTTTTTGTTTATAGCGCAAAAAACAGAGGTGATCAAATACCACCAAAAGAAAGCTCTATTTGTGAAACAAAAAGGACGTTAATTTTGTTTGGGTACAGCGCCGCACGACCACGCAATTGTCATTTGAAGCAGCGCAGTGCAGTGGCCTGGTCATTAAGGGGGAAAATCTTCAGGGGCGGTGGTTATACTATAAACTAACAAGTGCATGATTTTGTTTAACAAAAACTTACTACTGAATGCTATCTCTCTCTTTCTAAATAGCAGTTTAAACATGCATTACCCTGTGATATAGTTTAGTAGTAGTAGAACTAAGTACTAGTTACATACTACTGAATATCTCTTTCTAAATAGCATGCAATCAATGAATGTTTTGTATTTTTTATAGTACTGTACTAGTTGGATTGTCAGTTTAAGAGGAAAGTGTTGGAAAGATCTCCAGCGGCAATGCTCACTCGTGAATAGTAGTAATCATAGCCATCCAAGAGGGACGGTGCCCACTCTCCAATGCAGCCCTGTATGCTCCCGTCTCCTGAGTCCCAACTGTGTCTCAACCACGAGGAATGTACTCCCGACTTTAGCGTCCATCCGCGGGGAGAGTGCTTCCAACTCCAGCGTCTCAACCTCAGGGAACGTGCTCACGAGTCCAGCGTCACAACCACAAAGAACATGAGTGAGGTCACCCGGCGTTGCGGCCACCCCTACTGCGCAATTATCGGCGCCCATATCGCCACTTTTTTTCTTTCGGCAATGTGACGAAAACACAATTTTTGGCCGATGTGTTTCGGCCGCCGAAATTTTGGTGCATCACAGTGCTGTCCTACAATCATCAATTTTTCTAATTCTGCAAAGAAACGTGCAGTATACTCATTCAAAATAACATGCAGCACATAAAGTGTACCATCATACAATACTGCTATTAAAGTCCAAATAATAAAGGTCTATAAGGAAATTATCTTTATACATCAAAACATATATTAAAGTGCTTCAATTATTCTTATTATAGTGCTCCATATACAAAGAAAGTGCTTCAGTGCAATTCCTATGTGCGTTTACAAAGTGCCTCTGTGCAGTTTTTAAGCTTTCCATGCCTTATACCACTCTGTGTCTTATAACACGGGACCTTCTTGACTTTGTGCCTTTCAGCTACAAAGTCTCAATAGGCGTGGGTGGTGAAACGCGTTGGGTAGGACTATCCAGTGACCTCATTTCTGGCCAATGGAACGCACGTGGCGGCCTTTCCTGGTCTTATAACGTTTTTAAAATATTGTACAAGTGAATGTAATTATATCTTTTTAAAGAATCTCTTTTAATAAAACAGTAGTATGCTATGTGTGCTCCCCTTCTGTCCCCTTGTGTGAGATTTGAGGAGTGAAGATAGAAACATAGAAAAAAACACGTAGGCAGTAGCTGTGCCAGACATTGATAAACTAAGTAATGCAATGAATTAGTATTCTATACTTAAAGCATAACTTCAGGTTAAGAGCCTGCACCAATGGGCTGTGGGCTTGTGTCAATTGAAATTCTTTTGAGATGCTTGAGAGATAACTCATTAACAGGTCCTTCTGAGCTGCATCTGATCTGCTTCAAGCAGGTTTTGCTTCCTATAGACTTGTATGGGAATGCAAAAGTCATTTGAAGGGAATAAAAGGCCATTCATTGACACTTGCCTTTAGTTTGCCATGCGCAAGTCTCATAGCAAAGATGTGAAGCATGTGGCTGTTTGACCACCAAACCATGAATTTATGAGATTGGAGGGTAAGAGGGAATTAATGCTCTGAACTCTGGCTGACTGATTTAGAGTTTCACATAAAACAAAATTGGTTACCTGTCCCCCCTAATTACCTAACAACAAATATTTTATGGATACCTACAGATACATCATTATGCCCAGTCCATCACTCCCACCTTTCATAGACTTGGTGTTCTCATGCTCCATCCTTAGCGAATTGGATTTGAAATACATTTCAGAAGTGCACTGGAATTCTGTATGGTGATGTGCCATCATTTCTTACCACTAGAGGTCCCTAAAATATAGGGTATTTGCCATTGTACTGTTGATATATTCAGCATTCCATTTTCTATTTCAGCATTTTAAACCAGGTTGTGTTGTTGGCTTGTAATTTGACATAAGTTTTAATTGGCAAGTTTAAAAAAGGGCAGTCAGCAAGCATTAAAGCTGAACTCCAGGCAGATATACTGTAAGGGCACTTTCACACTGGGGGCGGTGGGGCGTTAGCGTAAAATTCCCGCTAGTCACAGTGGGGATTTACCGATGTATTAGCGGCGCTACGGCAGCGGGAGCGGTGCGCTTTAAACCCCCCACAAGGGGTTAAAATGGGGTTAAAAGTGACCGCGCTCTGCGCTTACGAGGCGGCGTGCAGCCGCTTCGGAAGCTCTACCCCATTGTTTTCAATGGGCAGGGGCGGTGGAGGAGCGGTATATTACCGCTCACCGCACCGCTCCAAAGATGCGGCTTGGAGGACTTTTAACGTCCTGCAAGCGCACCGCCCCAGTGTAAAAGCACTCAGGCTTTCACATTGGGGTGGATGGGGAGTGATTTTTGAGGAGCTTTACAGGCGCTATTTTTAGCTAAATAGCGTCTGTAAAACGACTCAGTGTGAAAGGGGTCTAAAAGACACAAATACTGCACATGCAGCACTGTATTCATTATACCACCTCAGCTCCAGAAGATTTTACGCCCAATTGACCAATAAACTTAGTACATTCAGCCAGCTCATACACGGTTCCTGCTGAACTGACTGAGATTCAAACCATTTATGGCCGGATTAACTGGTGATCATGTAACGCTGTAGCCATACACAATTTATATCATTTTTTTTTTCACACAAAATGGAGCCAATCTTTTAATGGTGCATGATCACCACTGGGTTTTTTATTTTTTATTAACGGAAAAAAGACCAAGTATTTTAAAAAAAGATATATTTTTTGCTTTCTGCTATAAATCATATCGCAAAAAAAAAAAATCTAATTTCTTCATAAATATAGGCCAAAATGTATTCTGCTACATGTTTCTGGTAAAAAATCCCAATAAGCATATATTAATTGGTTTGCATGACAGTTTTAGCATCTACAAACTATGGTATATACAGTAAATTGGAATTTTTATTTATTTATTTTTTAATACTAGTAATGGCAGTGATCAGCAACTTATATTGGGACTGTGTGCGGTGGACAATCTGACACTAACTGACACTGGGGGGAGCTGACTGACACTCATATCATCAGTGATCCTAATACAGTGATCAGTGCTAATTATATACACTGGCACTGTACTAGTGACACTGGCTGTGAAGGGATGAACATTTAGGGGCAATCAAGGGGTTAACTGTGTGCCTAAGAGCCGGTTCACACAGGGGCGACTTGTCAGATGACTTAGTCACCTGACAAGTCGCGCTCCATGCAGTACAATGGAACCGTTCTAATAGGAGCGACTCAAGTCGCACCTACTTAGAGAAAGGTTCGTGTACTACTTTGGTGGCGACTTCAGGCAACTTGCATTGACTTCTATTACAGAAGTCTTTTGCAAACCGAGATGAAGTCGCGCTGTGCGGGGTGGCTCAGAGTCACCCCTGAAGTTGGATCGCCCTTGAGTGAACCGGCTCTAACAATGTTTACTGTGTGGTGTTTTTACTAAGCAATGTGCTGCTTTTTACTCCCTGCTTTGATGTGGTCTGTGGGGGCTCTACTGGTGGAGGGTCATCAGAGTAGGTCCCTTCAAGCACATGAAGATTGCGGAGGTAGATAAGGAATAATGGGCATGAATGTAATGTCTTGTAAACTCCAGCCAGTTGTAGAACAATGAACATCATATATCAGGGTTCTCAAACTTCCTTATGTTCATAATAAAGGTAAAGAATATTATATAGATATTACAAAATCCCTTACCGATGCTGCAAATTCAGCTGAACTCGCACCATTTCAAACCGGCATGTGGGTCCAACTCCGGGGGGCAATTTCACAGACATCTATGCGGGTTCATGCACAGATGTCTATTCAAATAGCCCCTGAAGTTGCCAAAAGTACTGCAGGAACTACTTTTGGGAATCTGTGCAGCGCTGCAAAGTCGGCGTTGCACCGTTTCAGACGGTGCCATTGCCAGCAACAGGCGGCAATTTGACATGTCAAATCGCATGTCAAAACGGCCTGATGTACCTGTAGGCTTATTCATTAAAGTGGAAGTGAAAGTAAAACCTAACTAACTCTAAACTTGCTCTCTGCCACATTCTAAACCTAATCTATCTAACCCTGTAAAGCAAAAATCGATGTACTTACCTATTCTGCAGCCGATCCGGTCCCACCATCAGCTGTTAGTGGGGGCTTCAGTGTGGAGGTGGGTGCAGGAGAGGCAGCTGACAACGGAAGCCCCGTAGTAAGTCTTTGGGTGATGTCACTTCTCAGCCTTTTCACAGCCGTTTTCGGTCCTCTCCTGTACACAGCTTCCGTTGCTGGAAACTGGACCCGATCGGCTGCAGAATAGGTAAGTACAGTGATTTTTGATTTACATGGTTAGATAGATTAGGTGTAGAATGTGGCAGAGAGCAGGTTTAGAGTTAGTTAGGTTTTGCCTGGACTTACTCTTTAAATGATTGAGTCTTATTCCAACAGTTAGTGACCAATTGTTCGAGGGCATGATTGGGTGTGGTTATAAGTGGGCATTTTTTTCTGATCTCCCACTGTCCAATGCTTTTTTTAGTGAAACAGTTCTGCTATATTAATAGAAGTGATATAGGCCCTTGGAATATTTACACCAGTGTTTCTCAACCTTTTTGCCTTCGGAGAACCCTTGGCAAAAAGTTTGAGATCTCGGGCAATCCCTGAAAAAAAAATTCAGATCTACAGGTCACGGAAAATTGGATCTGATCAGCGAGCTGTTGATATAACAGCAATAAAGAAACCGTATCAAATAATAGAATAAATATGGGAAATTGTAATAGTGCAGAATGCAGAAAGGGGGATCAAAGAGCAGGGGCTGGATCAGGAGGTGACATCCTGTGTGTGCTGGATCCAGTCCCCTTTACAGCAGGTGTCCCACTCAGAGCCCCGTGAATACAATAAACAGAGAGAAGGCGCCTCTAAATGCAGAAAGTTTTATTACAATACAGTAAGCACAGGGTGATTACACTCACAAATTAGAAGTCCTTGGAGAGCGTGTCCGCACTTTTGTCTGCGGATAGACATACACGAATAGCAGTGTCTATTTCCTGCGGGTCCCTGTGTGCTGGTTGTCCGTGGGAGGAAAGTCCATCGACTTAGCACACTAGTGACGCGGGACGCTGTGCGCGCGGATCCTGGGATTCCTTCACCATCCTTACTGCCACGAGGGGAACTACACAGAAACGACCGCAGGCGGTCGCCCCGATCGATGGACTTTCCTCCCACGGACAACCAGCACACAGGGACCCGCAGGTAATAGACACTGCTATTCGTGTATGTCTATCCGCAGACAAAAGTGCGGACACGCTCTCCAAGGACTTCTAATTTGTGAGTGTAATCACCCTGTGCTTACTGTATTGTAATAAAACTTTCTGCATTTAGAGGCGCCTTCTCTCTGTTTATTGTATTCTAGTGCTGTGGCTTGGCTAACCCACAGAAGAGCTGCCGATCTGCAGTCCCTTCCCCTGGACACCCCTACCCTTGCAGACCCGTTGCTTGGCCTTGCGCCTATTTTCCTATCTCCACTCAGAGCCCCGTGTCCCACACAGGACCCTGTTTACTACAGGTGTCCCACACAGAGCCCCCTTTACAACAGGTGTCCCACACAGAGCCCCCTTTACAACAGGTGTCCCACTCAGAGCCCCCTTTGCAACAGGTGTCCCACACAGAGCCCCCTTTACAATAGGTGTCCCACTCAGACCCCGGTTGAGAAACACTGGTTTGCACTGTCTTTCTTTGACCAGTTTTACAAATATAAGAAATGACACACGTACTGTATATACAGTATATTAAATGATGCAAAGAAGTGACAGAGCATTTTGGACACTATGCATCACATCAGATCATCCACTCAGAAATACATTTATTATTCATATCAATAAATAGGTAAAAAAAAACACTTAGCAACTTAGTATAGCTAAACAGTGTACAGTCAGAGTGTAACAATAGTCATAGCAGTCCATGCAGCTGTTATGGTGTGTGGGGTGGAAGGGGACCCCATTAGGGAGGGCTGTTGAAGCAAAGTAAACATACGTGCATATGAATCCAGTGTACAAATCCAATACTGTATCATAAAGGATTGTAGAGGTCGCTATTGACATGACCCTGTGGTCCCTGTGACATTTCCAGTCAAGAACAGCTGACATCAGACTTCAGAATGGTGGCTCGCTATACACAGATCCCCCTTTGCAGGTGGTGCAGTTAAGGAATTTGCTAAGCTGTTTTTGTAATATAGATTTATTGCCCTTAGAGCTTCTGGTCATCGCTGCCAGCACTGAAATTAACCCTGTACACCTAGAACAGTTTTCCACAAGCTATTAAAAATCCCAGAATGTTTCTTCAGCTAAAAACTGAAACGGCAGCTGTTAGTCGTTCTGTCCAAAAAAAACCCCAAAAAATTGTTTAAAGAAGCTTTTATTAGAGATTTAGAGCTAAGAATTTACAATGAGGCCCTGGAGTATGAGTTGTTGAAAAGGAATGGTGAGTCACTGAGGACAGTACCTAGCATTTCTGTTGTCATTGCTCTGTGTGCTTTGGCTGCTGCTGGCTTCTGCCCACACCGGCCTGCCCATCACTTGTCAGACCAGTAGCACATGTGTGAGAAGTGCCCCGAAACTCCTTCTCAACTCTGTGCTAAAACTCTGACAGGTAGGGGCAGTTCTGCAGGTGGAGAAAGATGCAGCAGCTGTCCAAACACACAAATTTAAAGAAAAAAAAAAGTCAGGAAGTTATGACATTTACCAACAGACACAAAGCAACATCAAGGTGATTACATTTAAGGAAGGGAAAAGAGAAATTTATGCTAGTGACAGTTTTCTCCTGGGAGATATTGTATTAGAAGAAGGTGGGAATTTTAGCATGGGTAGAAATTTGTTTGTACCCTGCACTTTATGTATTACGATTTTTTGACTATTGTGCTCTGTGCATTACTAATTTCTGAAACCCTACACTTTGTGCGTTACTTACTCTTGGCCCCTGCACTTTGTGCGTTACTTACTCTTGGCCCCTGCACTTTGTGCGTTACTTACTCTTGGCTCCCTACACTTTGTGCGTTACTTACTCTTGGCTCCCTACACTTTGTGCGTTACTTACTCTTGGCTCCCTACACTTTGTGCGTTACTTACTCTTGGCCCCTGCACTTTGTGCGTTATTTACTCTTGGCTCAGAAAAAGTGTTAGCTCTCTATTTTCTGTGTGCAAAAAAGCTTATGTAATGAAAAAGGTTGAATTTTGTTAAAATGATTGTGCTGAGGTTTATATGTGTCTGTGAGACTGTCACTTGCAGCAAAGTAATTAAAGCTTATTTTGTGGTTGCAAGAACTGTGCTATATGTGTTCCTTGTATACAGTAAGTAGACTCAGGTTTTATTTAAACATACCCCATCAAGCCCATTATTAGTGCAATTTGGCCACACCCACCATTCACCACAGCGCGCTATGCACACTAGATCAGTGCTCCACTTAGGGTTCCCAAGGGTACCCCAGGTCTGTCACAATCCTAGCAATACACTTGTTAGCAGGAAAATAAAGGTTAAAAGGTTAAAAATGAATTTTATGCAATGATGACCCTCTCTTCCTGGACTACCTCTATGCACAGCTCTGATCCCCAGTAGTGTAGTGACTATGCTGACAGTGCTACTGCTACCTGTCCTTAATTTAGACAAAAAAAAATTTCGATAATAATTTATTAGGTTTCAAAACAGATCAGTACAGTTAGACAGACGGTATCAACCCTGTACCTAAGAGGGTGTCATGTACCTGGGTGTCACAGGGGAGCTCTAGAGTTCTTGCATTCTCCCAGCCTGATGCACTGCCTTGGACTCACTAACCCCACCTGCTGCCAGCTGCTGACAATGTACAAGCAGCCCCTAAATAGCAGCACTTCCTGTTACTCAATGCCCATTTGTTGGACTTTCTCCCTGGGTGTTTGATAGCTCTGTAATTCTGATTCCCGTGTATTGAACTTCTGCCTGAATTCTTAACTACTCTCCAGCCTGCTGATTTGGTACTTCATTGACAGCTCGTGTACGACCTCTGCCCATCTGACCACTCTCTGGATACTGATTTTGTACGGCTTTGCCTGGTCTGTTGCCGACCTGACCTGCCTGAATACGTTTTCACCTGAATCCTCAGCACACAAGTTCCACTTCGGACACTACCTACAATAGGTTCCTTACAGAGGGAGGTAGTGTACAAAAAATATATAGTAACATTTCACAAACAGAACACTGAGGAACCTCACCTTTTACGAGTGTCAGGCAAAGGATGCTATTTGTCAGTCTCAGACTCGATAAAACAAGTGGATACATCGTCCCTTCAGGGCTAAGAACAAGGAGCTAATGTAATATCCATGGTGAACAGTTGCTGGTATCTACGCAAGATAGGAAATCAGGAACAGGTAGCCAAACAGGGATGAAGTAGAGAGAGTAGAAAGAGAAGAAAAAGGTAAGAACGGGAGAAGGGGCACCCAGTCGGAAGTCTACTAGATTAACAAAGCAGGTGAGAATCCTGAATGGCAGTCAGAGAAAGGGCTGAAGTTTAGATGAGATGAAGAAATTGATCTAACTGAACTATGGTGCCAAAAACTTTGGGTATCATTTATAGAGACAAGCAGTCAACTCATCCATCCTCATAATGAGATTAAGTTTGTATACCCAATCCCTAACCAAAGGAGTGGTAGTGGTTTTCCAGTATCTGGGAATCAAGGTATGCCCTGTGGTAAGAGAAACTATAGAATACTCTTTTTAACCTTTGCAATGGACTCAGGAATTATTGAGAGAAGGGCCACATCTAGAGTTTTGGGGCAATTTTTTCCAGTAATCAGTTAACTGAGCTGAACTATGGATTTCCAAAAAGGCCAAATACACAAGGATGTCCACCACAGGTGGAGCAGTGTGCCACTTAACTCTCTGCATCTTCAACGTCGGTCAGGAATCGATGACATAATTATATGTAGCGTAGCTGGACTTCTGCACCACATCATCAGGAGTTGAAAATTCCTCTCCTGGGTTTGAGTGGCTGTACTCGTTTTGAACGTAAAAAAGAAAGATTTATCCCAGTCCACCTCCAAGATGGAGCTTAGTAAGTCACTCTCCCAGTCTCGAACATAGAAAAGGTGATTTGTAAAAGTGTGTGATAAGGATATTATATAGCTGGGATGTTACATGCAGGCAGTTAGCCTCGGGTAGACATATGGCTTTAAAAGGCTTAAGGTCTCTAGGAGGCCCCCAGGTTCCATTAGTTTGGCATAGTAATAGTAGGTATATTCTGACTCCTAACTGTTGTAATGGCGACTTATCCCTTGTTGAGACCTCTATGCCTGGCCTGTATAAGCAGATATGATCACCGCAGACAGTTCTTATCAGATAGTGACTCACCAATTACCGATTTCTTCCACGAGCGTTTATTCATTGGAATAGCAGGTACAGCATACAACAAATGTGACAGATGGTCGAAAGATGGTAACTGCAGGTCAAAACATAGTAATGTGTCCTAGGATGCGAGTAGATTGAGAGAGGCCTTCTAGCATGTGGCCATATTCTTTACCTAATGAGAGAGAGGACACAGGAAGAGGAAATAGAATAGCAGAGTGCACCAGGAACCGGAAGTTACAGAGTAGAGTGAACTAGGAAGAGGAAATAGCTCACAGAGGATGGGAGGTACACACTAAGAAAATACAATAGGAAGGTGTAATATCCAAAAGAACCACAAGATGGCATTGTAATAACCAACTATAAAAACATTACTATAGCTGCATATTTATGTTACATGCAAGTCATGTAACAGAACAAGGTAGTTAAGCCATTGTGCTTTTTGTGTGGCAGGATCTGAGTGAGGAGTTTAAGCCTAGTCGGGCCTATCGCTAGTTTAATGGGGAGGGTTTCGACTCCCCACACCATAGGAGACTTTTGCAATGTAAGCCCAGAGCGAATTCAAGGTTACCAAGAATCGTCATGAGTGGGCCAATATAGGTGTAAACAGCGTATTTTCGAATTGTGAAGTCCCAGGAGCCACAAATAGAAGAGGTTGAGTCAATGGGTGGTGGGTTGAACAGATCCAGGGTAGGTTTGTTAATGGCAATGGCGAGGTGTGCCATTCATTGCCCACCCAGAGTTTAGACCGATCATGATAGAAACAGTCAGGGATCCTGCTAAGAACAGCTGCCATAATACAGAGTTCCAGATGAGGTAGACTCACTCCGTCTTCAGTTTTCTGTTTGACTAATATGTGATGATGCACTTGGGCAGTGGTGAGGGAGCTACAGGTATCTGAGCAGGCTATTTTTGTGTAGTGAAAAAATTGACGGTGGACATGGATTGATAAGATTTGAAAATTATATATATAATTGGGGAAGAATGTCCATTTTATAGAGGGACCTCCTCCGTAACTAGGAATGTCATAGAGACGACCAACATTGGAGCCTGTGTTGGGTGGACGGCAATAGCAGTAGGTAATTGTGCTAATTTTCCTTATGGTGCCAAGACCTGCACCCATAAATATCTATGCAAATGTCAGAACCATTTTGCAGAGATTGCTGGTCCTTTGTCCAACAGGGCGTTAAGACACCGTGATTTAGTGGCATTCATTTTAAAGTTACTGAGGGATCCAAATTGTTCCAATTCCTTTAATATGGAGGGGAATGCAATATTAGGATTGGACACATAAATTAGTAGATCATCTGCGAAAAGATGATTTTTAAAAAAAGAGATTTATAGCTAAGAGTTATGATACTAGAGCTATAGATCTGGAGAACAGTAGGGCCTATGATCTGAATAGGGACATGTTACTTAGAGACAGAGAGTCTTCAGTACAAACTCAACCTCATAATGAGAAGTTCAGGTGGGCCTTCATTACTACATTTTCCAATGAACATAAGGCTATCTATAACATCTTCCACAAATATTGGGATGTCCTCAGGAGTGACCCGATATTAGGACCACTTCTCCCCGAGAAAGCCAAGGTCATATACAGGGGAGCTACTTCCATTCGGAATCAAGTCGCTCCCAATGTCATTGACCCCCCGGTGAAACCTTTCTTTTTTAGGGAATTAAAGGGATACTTCCCATGTAGGAAGTGTAGGGTTTGCCAGGTCAATGCTTGTAAGTCTAAAAGAGTTGAAAGGTTTACTTCTACCGTCACTGGTCAGACTTATCCAATAAAACAATTTACCACCTGCTCTACCAAAAATGTTGTGTATATGATCACATGTCCATGTAAGAAACAGTACATTGGTCGCACTACCCGCCCCTTTTGTGTTCGTGCGAATGAACACATCATGGGCATTTTAAAGGTGTCTACTAAGCATACAGTACCCAAGCATTTTTTGAAATATCATGGCAGGAACCTCAAGGGCACCACCTTCTCTATTATAGACAAGTTTGAGGCCCCTTGGAGAGGGGGGGCTAGGACCAGAGGTCTATCCAGAAGGGAAACCTTCTGGATATATGAATTAAAAACTCACTGGCCGTTAGGAATCAATGTCGATTGGGACATTAACGCGTTCATAAATCAATCTTAGACTCCTTTTCTTCGGAATATTTATTATATGGTTGGTAGAGGTTCATGTCTCTTGGGGGTATTTTACCCCCACCAAGGACACATATGTCTACCTATATAATTATGTGGGTTTCAAGGTTGTGATATTGTTTTTGTATTGTACAAGTCTGGAGGATGGTGGTCATAATACAAGTGTGTAACTCCCATTATACCTTACGTGGCCATTTTTTACCAATTTTTATTCTTTTGGCCACTGTCAGCAGGGAAATAATACACTTGGCTGTGTACTTAATGTTGCGCCATATCCATTTGTTTTTTGCCATCGTAGGTGACGGATAATGTGTACGGGTCTCTCTGCATTTATACCTAATGATATTTCTTTTTAATATTTATTCTTTTTAATATATTTTCTTTATTCATCCACAGTACTTAGTTTTTATTTACTTACATTTATGTCATACACAACTAGCCCTATAGTTATTGGCCAGTTGCTATTTAACTTTAGGATTGACATTCTTCCTCCTGGGCATCAGAGTATGGATGGGGTTGGGAGCAATGTACCCATGTTATGTATTTTTAGAATTCCTGGTGTCACTACTGGTCGACAATGAGTTTTGATTAATTCAGGTATCAATATGTTATTTACAGGTTGACACCCTTAACTCATGTCTGGGGGGTTACATCCCGGCGGTTAGCACGGTTATAGACACTTATGACCTGGGGTTGATACTGTTTACCTCCAAGAAGTATACCCGGGTCATGTTTCTATCAGCCTATGGCGTCACTTCCGCTTCCGAGTTGACGCCATTCTACGGCGTCATTTCCGCTTCCGGGTTGACGCCATTCTATGCGGATCATGTGATGGTTTTTTCAGCTCTGGGTAATGACGCCACTATCATGGGACCTATCGGTGGACTCATGGTATATTTGTGTGATTTCTCTGCTGACAAGCGCCTTACATGCTATTAAGCGATAACTGTTCAGCTTAAGTTGCTCATATTGAGCGGACATATCGGAGGTAACACCTTGTAATATGCATATGAGTTTTTTGTTTACTCATAGGGGTCCCCGCCCAGATATCCTAACCAATGACCATCTTGGGTCGGCAAAATGGAAGTGAGGCTTGCAACTCATGCCGGGGGAGGAGTCTGGGTGAGGTACCCCAAATGTCGAGGTCATTTTAGTTATAAATTGAGCGTGGTGAGAGCAGGTCGCCCATACCCCTGTTGAAGTCCCGGCGGACGAAACGCATCGGTGAGGCAGACCTGTTTGTCTAGCACTACGCTCTATTTTTATCTGATTGGAATTCCATATCGCCTGTTCTTTGATTTTATCATGTAAGTGTGATTCTTTTAATAAATTTATACTGGTCAACAGTATTACACTATGTAGAGTGTTTTTATATATCCTCACTGAGGCACGCTGTGACCGTGGTTAGTGTTTTCGCCCATACCGGGAGACCCGTTTGTGGATTTTGCAGCTCTGAAGTGTGGCCGGACACTGAGATGTTATGGTTGGTGTGCTGACGCTGATGTCCATTGGATCGCTCTGGATAACCAATATCTATGCGCATATACTTCTTACTTCTGGTAAGAGTACCTATATATTAGCGGTGAAGGTGCACAGTGCATGCTGGTGTATAACAGTCTACTGGAATTACAAGTCACTTTACTGGTGCCTTAAATGGTGAATGACTGTATATGAGCCTTTGATAACACTTACGGATACAGACTTACTACCTTTGTTTTTTATTATACTCACATTCACGGAGACTGACTTATTATCATTACCTGTACAAGGTTTATTCACTGTATTTGGGCTGACTAGGCTGGCTCCTTGTCTACCTCTTCATGTTTTCATTTGTTCACTTTTTGTCATTATTATAGTGCTGCACTTTAAGTTTACAGTTACATCTGCGCAAAGGTTCAGTCTATGGTGGTTGCCATTAATTACAATGCCCTGTATTAAGTCATTATCCCCAATGACTGTCACCATATGTTCCATTGTGATTATGTATAGGAACCCCTGAGGAGTGCTATTTGAAATGGGCACTGGGTCAGATAAGAGGCCGTTTACTTTAATTCTGGCTGTAGGGAAAGTGTTTAGCACTATAATTGTGTCAATAAAAGCAGGGGGCAAACCAATTTGAGTCAAAGCCAGCAATCAAGGTGGTCAAAGGCCTATTTGGCATTTAGAGATAATAAGCACATGGGGATTTTATTTCTCTGTGAATTGGAAAGCAGGAAAAGTGTTTTAGTGGTAATATTTCAGGCTTCACACAACGGACAAAACCCACATCATATAGGTTCATAATGGATGGGATGAGAGGCTGCAGGTGAAATAATAGCTTTGCATAGATCTTAACCACTTCAGCCCCGGAAGGATTTGCTGCTTTAGGACCGGAGCCCTTTTTGCGATTCGGCGATGCGTCGCTTTAACTGACAATTGCGCGGTCGTGCGACGTTGAATTTCGCTGCGTAGCGGCTTAGCGTTTTTCCCGAGGCCAGGATTTCGTCGTTTAGGAAGGCCCCGACTTCACCAATTCTAGATACGTTTCGATAATAAAGTGGACGTCGGAGAGTAGGGTAGGTAATACTTGGATATACTACACCCAAAACAGGCAACACACTTCGGACTTTATAATGGTGATTTTGTGAAAAGGACGAAAGGTTAAGTGTCTCTTTATTTTAGGGGTACACGAATAATAGAGATTTACGGTTTATCCGGAAACTGGTGGAACTAACGACCGAAACTGAGTTTAACCAAACGGGGGACG
>BLSH010194871.1:155475-188405 GCA_018402905.1 Glandirana rugosa
GCCGGCGCGAGTGCTCGGATCACTCGCGCGCGCGCGCGAGTGACACAAGCCCCTCCCGGCCCCTCGCCCACGCCGCCGAAGCTAACGGCGGCCGGTGGGCGCTACGGGGGGGGCCTCACTTTCTCGCCTCCAGGCACATTCATTTGTGTCTGGAGGCGAGACACACTCCCCCTTCCCGACACTAGTGTCGGAAGGAAATGCACTTCCGACACTGGTGAAGGGAAGGGGTCTATCCGTTCGGGGGTATGTCAATCTTGTGCGGGTCCCTTGTATCAATTGGGAATCGCGCGGGGGACGTCCAATTGGGGAAGTGACGGTTACCGTAAATGTGTCATTAGTCACGTAAAAATATCGTGACTAGCGACATATTTACGGTTACCAGGGTTTTTTCACAGTTTTATCAGGCTGTACAGGCGACGTTATAGCGTCATGGCGTTTTTTAGCGTCTAGCGGCGGTAATGATCATTTTTTTTTTTTTTTTTTGGATTTTGACACTTTTTTGGGACCATTGGCATTTATACAGCGATCAGTGCTATAAAAATGCACTGATTACTGTGTAAATGCCATTGGCAGTGAAGGGGTTAACCTGCAGGGGGCGCGCTAAGGGTTAACTATGTTCCCTGGGCGTGTTCTAACTGTATGGGGGCTTGCCTATCTGGGGAAGGGAAGTGGTCACAGCCTTCACGTAAAGGAAGGCTGTGATCACAGCCCTTCCCCCTCACACAGAGCGGAGGTCTGTGTTTACTTACACGGACCTCCGCTCTTTCACTCCGGGGGGGGCATCGCGGGTGGCCGGCGGCAATCGAAGCCGCCGCACCCGCTCCCCGGCCCTCCCCGAACACAGTGAGCGCGCGCGCGCGCTCACTAGGCTCGTGAGCGCGGCCGCCGTCATATGACGGCGATTTGCGCTCACGAGCCACCTTGCCGCCGTCAAATGCCGATCGGCGGTCGGCAAGGGGTTAAAGTGTTACTGAACCCAGGAGCCTCCATATACAGTCCTGTATATGCACAGTGGCACTGCAGAGTATCCTTCTTCAGACTGTTACTCCTCGCAACTCTCCAGCACATCACTTGCTGACCATTTCTCCTACAGTCCTCTCTCCAGCACTGAACTTGCAGACTATCACTCCTTCACTTCTCTCCAGCACATCATTTAGTTTCCAGCTCAAAAGTAAATTTATCAAGCTTCTCTACTCTTTTCTCTTCACCACAGCTAGCACGTGGTGAGGCCTACACTGTGTCCTCAAGACCATCCATTACAGGCCAGGGATCGCGAGCCCCTGAATATGTAGCAAAGTACTTGAGTACTAACCGGCCGTTGATGGACTACAACTCCCAGCCCATTCCACTTCCTGGTCTCATTGACCTGCTTTTCCTCAGTGACACTCCTTGCCCTGACTGGTTACCAAGGCCTCCACAGACTGCCCACTATTCCTCTCCCAGCCTGCTCCAGCACTTTCTCTTCCAGCTCCCAGGGTCTGTCACTCTCCGACACCGATGGATCACTTTAAAGTCTCTCTCTCTCTCTCTCTCTGTAGCACCTCCACTGTTCTCCTGTTCCCTTGTGCAACTCCAGGAATAACCTCCACTCCTGGCTGCACCCGAACCTCCAGGCCTTAAGGTCACCCCCCCCGATGGGGGCGACCTCCCTGGTAGAAGCCCCCACAGCGCCTCCTGCTACATCTCAGACTTCCACCTGACACTCTCCCCCCGACTGACCCACCCCACACTATATGAGAAGGCCTGCCCCCTGCCAATCCAGATTGGGGATTGGTCAGGGCTTCCCATGACACTCCAAATGATGACACCTCTTGTCCCACCTTCATTCTGGAAAGTTACAGTGCCTCCCAGAAGAAGGTAGGAGGGTTTAGTGACATCATCTGTTGGGCTGCCCCAGTCCTACCTGAGCGACTCCCCAAGCCCAGATCAAAACATTCAGGCCTGCACACACAGTCAGACCTGACTAAATGTTACCTCTCCTAGCAAAAACTCACTACAAAATGCACCTATACTATGGAGGAGCTACAGACAGATACTTGCTAGGCCACCCCCAAGCTCAGAATCTCTACATAAATAATAGAAGAAGCATGATCGGAAGGGACAGTCAGTGGTCATGCTACACAAGTATTCCGGAGGTGGTGAGGCAGTTGGGAGATCACTGCTCATACTTGCCTGATGCCATTTCATAATCTGGGTGAGCTTGTTTTATAGTTTTTATTGTGAGTGGCTTTTACACTTTTTAATAAACGGAATTGGATTGGTTACTGTACCATTTGAGGCTGCCTTATCATATACACATAATACTTTATAAGCCTGATGGAGGAGTAATGTGGTGTTTTAAATCTCAGGAGCAGTGGTGTAATTATATATAAAAAAAGCTATGCCAACCATGAGAGTGGGCGGCATAGAGTTCCGGTGAATATCTGTCTTGTGGGAGAGGGACTTTACGCGCACAAGTGGTGTATAGTGAAGAAAACTTAAGGCAAGGATTAAAGCACTTTTTTCATGCACTATTATGTGCATGTAAGCTGCATGTAAAAGTTTTTTTAACTTTAATGCAGAGACTGCATTAGAGTAAAACACCTAGAGCTTAGGAAGAGGAGACACGCGCTGGCTGAGCAGGCACCTTCACCGCCGCTGCTGCCTGCACTCTGGAGATGACACAGGAGGAGAGGACACCACAGCCCGGTAAGTGCCAAACCTCCCGCGGGAGGGGGATGCCTTCAGAGTGCCGTGAGCCCCGACTACTGCAACTCCTTCCTCACTGGCTTACCTCTAAATAGTCTATCCCCACTTCAGTCCATTATGAACGCTGCCGCCAGGCTCATCCACCTTAAAAACCGCTAGGCATCTGCTACACCCCTATGTCAATCTCTACAATGGCTGCCACTCAACCAATGTATTAAATTCAAGATCCTAACAATAACTTATAAATCAATTCACAACCTGGCCCCCAGCTACATCACTAACCTGGTCTCACAATACCAACCAAATCGATCTCTTCGCTCCTTCCAAGACCTCCTGCTCTCTAGCTCCCTTATCACCTCATCCCTCGCTCGCCTCCAGGACTTCTCCAGAGCCTCTCCCATCCTCTGGAATGCTATACCCCAATCTGTCCGACTTTCTCCTAGTTTGTCCACCTTCAGACGATCTCTGAAAACCTATCTCTTCAGAGAAGCCTATCTAGCTCCCACCTAACAACTGTACATTTATCTTCTCTATTAGCACATCCCCCACAGTTACCTCTTGTATCTCTTGACCTTCCCTTTTAGATTGTAAGCTCTAATGAGCAGGGCCCTCTGATTCCTACTGTATTTAAGTGTATTGTATTTGTACTGTCTACCCTCAAGTTATATAAATCCTGTATAATAATAATAATAATAATAATAATAATCTGTGAGGCTGAGCTATATACCCCGATCTGTGAGGCTGAGCTATATACCCTGATCTGTGATGCTGAGCTATATACCCTGATCTGTGAGGCTGAGCTATATTCCCTGATCTGTGAGGCTGAGCTATTTACTCTGATCTGGGAGGCTGAGCTATATACCCCGATCTGTGAGGCTGAGCTATATACCCTGATCTGTGATGCTGAGCTGTATACCCTGATCTGTGAGGCTGAGCTATATTCCCTGATCTGTGAGGCTGAGCTATTTACTCTGATCTGGGAGGCTGAGCTATATACCCTGATCTGTGAGACTGAGCTATATACCCTGGTCTGTGAGGCTGAACACAGGGAGGGTAGGTAGGAAGTTTCTTCTTTGTCTGTTGCACTCCATCGGAAACGTGTGGCTCACAAACCACTCCTAAAGTCTCTGAGGCCCTTCCCAGCCAGATTCCAATCCCCCAATCAGGTAAGGCTTCTGAAACATACAAAGCTTTTCAAATTTTAACACTTTTGATGCTTGTCCTCCCTCTTCACCTAGTCATGTCTCCCCTTCGCTTTTTTTTTGGTTTTGCTTGGGGGCTTCATAACCTGTTCCATCAACCATCTGCAGATTAAGGGCTGATTTACAGATTCACACGAAGTCGTGTTGAATGCACAGCTGCTATTGTGTGCTGGGAGGACACCTGGCGCATCACCCTTCTTTTGTTTTATTTTTGTTAGAACTTTATTGAAAGTCACATTTTATTAAAGCAGCACTAAACGGGTTAAAAAGAATGCTTTTCAAATATGTATTCTTATCTTAAAAAAGTCCCTTCTGCTGTCTCCCTCAAATCTCAATATTTTTTTTTCCTTTTCTGTGGTCTCACTTCCTGTTAGAGGGAGGCTACATTCATTCCCCATGGTCCCATTGTATGTAGGAATACTGCCGCCCTCTCTTGCTCACTACCAAGATGGACTGTGAGATTTGTGGTGTGTATAGAACAGTGACCGCAAATAACGCGCACTGCTCGTTGCAAAGAAATTATTTAGGGAGAAAAAGAAAGGGTAAGGAGCTCATGGAGGATGTTAGAAAGAGGTAAGCTTTGGCAGTCTAAGCAATGGAAGTGTGATCTCTACAACTCATTAATTCCTGGAAAGACAGCTATAAGTTACAGTCTCAGCAGCGTTGGCAGACAGTGACGCAATCCAAAAGACATTCTGCAGATCATAAAAAGCTTTAATTGAAAACTTGTGTAAATCTGTCCAGATGAACATCAGATAAACATGCAAAATAATTTACGTAAAAATAGATTACATGGACATTCAAGTGATAGTATGGCTTTTTTTTATTATTCTTCATTTATGGGTTTGCACAGAGCAGCCCAGATCCTTCTCTTCTCGGGTCCCCTGCTGGTGTTCTTGGCTCCACCCCATGCCAAGTGCCCGCCCTAGGAAGCTGCTTCCTATGGGGGGCACTCATGTGGAATCGCTCCCCAACTGGGCTCTTTACATCTGATTAGACACACAACCTGGCTTGACTGACAGCAGCAAGTGCCAATGGCTCCCGCTGCTCTCAGCCAAGCCTGTGAGAGCCAGGAGAAGGGAGAGGAGTGGCTGCAAACGTGCACAGCGCTGGATCCAGGTCGGGCTCAGGTGATTATTAAGGGGTGGGAGGCAGCTGCAGGTTTTTTTAACTTTAATGCAGAGAATGCACCAGAGTAAAACACCTTTTACCTTTACAACCACTTTAAGTAGTGGATATGTATGGTTTATTTTTAGAGAATAAGGATATTGTTTAGTGTCACTATAAGTTTTATTCACGCATGCAGTACTTTTTGTTAGCATACCACCTCAACGCAGTGGTGTGAGCTGACATCATAGGAAACAAGGCAAATTACCTTGTCTTGCATTAGGACCAAGCGCATCTCAACACAAATTGTGTGAATGGGCCCTAAAAGTGTATTACTAACATGTAAATTTTACATTTGTGTGAAACATTAAGAACTAAGTCTGTCAGCCACCCTCTGAAAAGCATTCCACCACAGAACATTTTTCAGAGGGGCTACCACCCATTTAAATGAAGCCTGAGGATTTGAGATACCAGCCAAAAGTCGCTATGTAGGTGGAACTGCTGGTTCCCTCCCACCCAACATCTTTTAACTGCAAAATCAAAGGAGCCAGGTGGAAAATTGTCAACAGTTCTGGTATTCTGGCAGATGCCAGCTGCAGTTGGCAGAATACAATAGGCACAGCAGGAGATTCCTCCATCTGCGCTGTATGGCCCGCAGGCTGAATAAAATGAATATTAATTGGTGTATATCCAGCTTTAAATGAAATTCTAGGGACTGGCTGCAGCAGAGTTTTCTGCACTGGTTAGTTGTTTATAGGCTGAAAAGATTACAATTGGCAGCAATGTCTGTACAGAATGGCAGTGAAGGAAAGTGAAGCAATCTTGACATACAGAAGTACTACAGACTCTCTGCGATTCCAAGAACAACAAAAAATCCGATCACCTAGGAACGGTCTGTATTAGAAGTATGCTGTGCTGACGCTTGCAGGGTCAAGAAACAATGAATGGAATTCACATTGTTTACTAAAAAATGCGGGCGTGCTCTAACTGTCATAGCACCTTCCCAGGTAAAGATGACTTTGTTTAAGTGCTTTTTACTTCCTCCATTTTTTTATTTTGCATTAAAGCAACACATAATAGGCATACCTCCCAACCTTTTGAGATGGGTACTAGGGACACCTATTAGCAAACGTATGTAGGCATAGGACACACCCCTTGCCACACCCCCTTAAAGGAGAATTATGCAAAAAAAGATTAGTTAAACCCACACGTACTTTTTTTTACCACTACTATTCCTTTATACTGGCTTTTAAAGTTTACAAAAGCAGCAATTTAGAAATCGGATGAAAGGTTTAGCACTGGGAAACACTTTGTGAAAGATAAATAGTGCATTTTATATATATTACTATATAGATCAGACCAAAATGATGGACAAATGGGAGGAAAGAGGGACAGAGGGGCTTTGTTCCAAATCAGGGACAGTCCCTCAAAATCAGGGACAGTTGAGAGCTATGATAATAGATACATGTACAAATACTCCGTACTTACCTGTGGCTTCCTGCGATGTCTGCAGCCTGGCCAGTAAATTCTGGGTCCAGATTGACCAAGCTGGCCATAAATGGTTCAAATCTCAGCCAGTTCAGAGTAGTACTCTGAACCCAGGCCATTGTTATATTGCTTATTAATGTGTATTGCATTAGGGCAGCCCATTGTTTATAGCCATAGTAAACTCTCCTCTTTTTTTAATGCCCCCCCTTGCAGGTTGATGTCATAATGTGCTAGTAAGCACCATATACTGTACAAGCACATTATGACAGACCTATCTTTTAAATGAAGCCCGGGTTCATGTTCTCTGGCCATTAAAGCTCTCCTACAAGCATTAAAGACCCTACAAGCTGGATACATTCCCAAATGCACAAAATATAACTGGACACTAAAATTTATAGGCATAGGTGCGCACAGCCTATTGCATTAGGATGTGCACCACAAAGCGCAAACATGAGTGTGTGTGTGTATATATGTCAGAAGGGCAGAGATCAGTGTCAGCAGATTATTTTTATTTTATTGTATTTATTGTTTTACAACTTTGTTTTTTTATTATTTTTTACAATATTATATTTTATTATTTTTTTTTTTTTACAATTTTATTTAGGGGCCCTGCTGGGGGCCTTTGATAAAATATCAGGGGTCTAAACAGACCCCTGATGTCTCACTTCTGAGACAGAGAAAGGGACTAAGGGCAGAGATTCCCCCGTCCCTTTCTCTGCAGCCAGGCAGCAGGGGTAATCTGCACAATACAGGGTGATTAGGGTGTACCCAGGCACACCTGCCACCCTATGTGTGCACGCCTATATTTATAGGGTATCATGACAGGGGTAGTTGATACAGGGGATATCCAATTGCCTAAATGGGGATCAGAAAGGATTTTTTCCCCCACTGGAGTGAATTGAACTGTTTTATTGGGTTTTTTTTCTTCCTCTGGACCAACTGTGAGTATAGGATGGTATATATGGAGGTTTTCTATTTGTGTGTGTTTTTTCATATTGGACGAACTAAATGGACTAGTGTCCTTTTTTCAACCAAACTATGTAACTATGTAACAACGCTGTCAGCAGCCTTTCTCAACATTTTTACTCCACAGAAATACCCCTGAAAGAATTAGTCTATCGGGACTTACGTTGCCCCTTACATTGGTGGTCAATGGGAAGAATAATCCCTTTACAGTGGTGGTCAGATTGCCACCCTTACAGACAGTGATATTAAACCCTCCATTTTGTATTATAACCTACAGGTAATTATATAATAAAGTTTACCCATATGTTAAATGAACATCTCCTAAACATGCACCATATTCTAGTAAGCACCAGCCAGTGCTGTCACTGATGCATGCGCTCTGAAGGAACAGCATACCCATGCCATTCCTTCAGAGCCCTGTGCCAAGGCCTCTGCCATCTAAGCAGCTGCTCTGGTCACAGTATGCAAAAAAAAACATTGTAAAAAAATAAACTGTAATAAGAAAGATTTCAATGATTATTATTTTTTCCATACTGTCACCAGTCAGTGTGTCCCTGATTACTACCACACCAGTTATATGATGGCACTGTACTGCTGTGGTGTAAAAAAAAATGTAACAACTTTTGGCCTTTTTTGTTTATTGAGCAAAAAGTGAAAAAAAACCCAGTAGTGATTAAATATCATCAAAAGAACGCTCTATCTATCTAAAAAATGATAAACATTTCTTTTGGGTACAGTGTTTCATGACTTCGCAATCGTCATTCAAAATGTGAAAGTGCTGAAAGCTGAAAATTGGCCTGGGCAGGAAAGGGGTGAAAGTGTTCAGTATTGAGGTTGTTAAGATCATTGGCGTCATGCTACTGGCTCTGCCAAGGGGTGATGGACCTGGATCTACAAAGGCACCATCAGATGGAAGGTTGATTAGCTCCAGCTCATGGAACACCTAGCAACCTCTGGAGGAACCCCAGGCTTCCATGGAACCCTGGTTGAGAATGGCTGCTGTAAGGCTAAAAATAATTTTTAGCTAAACTTCAGCTTTAACAGCCACAAATGATATAAAAACAATATACACTTATGCTGAAGTTCAGCTTTAATGTGTATCTAAACCCAAGAACCAAAAAGGAATATATTGCAGCTTAGCAATCCTAAAATATGGTGGCTGTATTTGGTTTAATTTATTGGGTTTCATTTTCTTTATTTTCACACTGCCAATAACACAGGTCCTGCCCTGGAGTGACAATGCTCAATCACTGTACTGTATCTATGGAAGAGGAATGTTGTCACCCAACAGATCACTTCCCTCTTCCTTCATCTTGATAACATAGGGTGAGATGTTCTGCAGTCCACAAGCAGAACATGAAACAAGGGTAACTGATAGCACTCAAGAGAAGCAGACAGCACAAGAAATTATCAACTTTCATCAACTGGTTATTGTTTGCACTTATAAAACCAATGCAGCTCACCAATTCTTAGATATGATGGCTGCATTAGTTTTCTTATTTTGGGATTCTTACTTTTCATCTGGCTAGGGTTGCCACCTCATCCCTTGAAACCCGAACACATATGAACTACACAGGCTCTGTGGCTGATTAAGGTGGTAATTAAACTCACTTGTTGCCTTATCTGCATTAAATTAGCCTCAGAACCTTTGTAATTCAAATGTGTTCAGGTTTAAAGGGATGAGGTGGCAACTCTAGATCTGGCCAGCAAGTCTGTTATTTTTTAACTTCCTTTAACAGCCCAAACTGCTAGCAAAAGTGGAGGTTAAAGTGGTAGTAAACTCCATTTAGATGCTTATACCTAGAGGGAAGCTTATAATAAGGCCTCATACACACGTGCGTCTTGCGCAAACAACTTGCCTACTTACAAGATTGCTGAATAAAACAGGCATAAAACACAGGCTGAGACTCTTCCGAGTTTGCTGCGGCTTGGCGTGCGTTCCACGGACGGAGCAAGTGACGTCAATGGTAAGGGAAACCGGAAATACGTCAACGTGTTTCGCCCCTCCTCCATGGTGATTTAGATGAATCCTATCTATCTGTCCTGTTTACCATTAGCATTGAAAGTGAAAGAAAAAGAAAATCCAACATTTTGGGTTGTCCCCAGAAAAGTAGTACAGGGGAAATCTTCCATTGGAGACACTGGTTCTGGTGACCTGGGGGCCCCCAAGGAATTCCCTTAATTTGAAGTAATTTTATCTCACTTCCTGTTTGGCTATGAGACAGGAAGTAAAGGGAAATCCCTGCAATGGGACACAGATGGTTCTAACCCTCCCTTCCTCTATCCCAGTGTTTCTCAACTCCAGGTTCTCAAGGCGCACCAACAGGTCATGTTTTCAGGATTTCCCTCAGATGAAACAGCTGTGGTAATTACTAAGGCTGTGAAACTGATCAAATCACCTGTGCAAAATAATAGCCTGAAAACATGACCTGTTGGGGCGCCTTGAGGACTGGAGTTGAGAAACATTGCTCTATCCAATATGAAAAAAAAGTTTTTACCATAGTTCTACATTAATAAGGGCAGTGGGACTTACAGTGATCAGCTTTTATTTATGTAAAAGCTTTATCCAAAAAGGAAAACAATGTTACTGTACTTGTTAGAAAGTGTTAACTTGAGTTCAGCTTTAAAGTGACCCTAAGTAATATCTTTATTCTCCGATAATAGTCCATACAACCTGCTACTTAAGGTGGTTCTAAAGCTGTAAAGTCTTCTTTTTTATTTTATTTTAAATAACTTGTCATACTTACCTCCTCTGTGCAGTTGGTTTAGCACAGAGCAGCCCGGATCCTCCTCTTCTCTTTGCTGCTCCTGGTCCCTCCCTCCTATCGAGTGCCCCCTCAGCCAACAGCTTTCTATGGGGGCACCCAAGCCGAGTCAGAGCTCCGTGTATACATCCAGACACGGATGCCCCTGACCTGGCCCATCCCCTCACTCTCCTAATTGGCTGACTGACTTGGATTGACAACCGAGGGAGCCAATCAGGAGGAGTGTTTGGGATGGCTTAGACACTCGTGGACATCGCTGGAGAGAGATGGGGCTCAGGTAAGTAATTGGGGGGTGCTGGGGAGGCTGCTACACACAGCAGTTTTTTTATTTTAATGCATAGAATGCATTAAGATGAAAAAACCTGCCTTTACAACCCCATTAAGGGTTTTTACCTTCATGCATTTTATGCATTGAAAAACCTTCTATGCTGCAAAATCCCCCCAACTCTCTCTTAGACCCCTTTTACACTGGGGCCGGCAGTTAGTTCGTGGTAAAGTGCCACTCATTTTAGGTGTTTTTTTGGCTGCCTGCTGGGTTAAAGAAGGGGTTAAAAATGCCCATGTTGCGGCAATTCCAAAGCGCTTTTCAGGCACTCCGGAAGCGCTGCCCATTCATTCCAATGAGCAGGGGCGGTTTGGGAATGCTCTATACAGCGCTCCCCAACCCGCCCCAAAGATGCTGCTTGGCTTCTCCTAATGTCCTGTAAGCACACCGCCTAGGGTTGCCACATCATCCCTTCAATCCAGGACACATATGAATTACACAGGTTCTGAGACTAATTTAATGCAGATAAGGCACCAAGTGAGTTTAATTACCACCTTAATCAGCCACAGAACCTGTGTAATTCATATGTGTCCTGGATTAAAGGGATGATGTGGCAACCCTAGCACCGCCCCAGTGTGAAAGCACTCAGGCGGCATGGGAGGCAGTTTTCAGGTGCTTTACAGGCTCTATTTCTAGCACTAAAACACCTGAAAACTGCCCCAGTGTGAAAGGGATCTTATACTTACCTGAGCCCGATCGATCCAGCATTGTGCACAAGAGCAGTGGCTCTCGCCGCTGTCTCTTTCCTCCCTGGGCAGATCGATAGCAGCAGGAGCCTGGAGCGCTGGTGGGGGACCCCAGAAGAAGAGGATCTGGGCTGCTCTGTGCAAGATCGTTGCACAGAGCAGGTAAGTATAACACGTTTGTTTCTTTCAATTGAAAAAAAAAAAACAAAGCTTTAAGTGGGGTACACACTAGAAGAAAATCAGGCGAATATCAGTCCGGTTTTATCTCGTTGTTTCACAGCAAGTCGCAAGCGAGGAAGGAAATAATGTACGAAAATTCTCGTACAGCAAAGGCTTTTTTTGTTGTTTATTGTTTCTGATTATGCAGTCTTTCTTTTCGGATTTATTTTTTTTTGTTGTATGAAAATGGTACACATTAAATGAAAATCATTCATTCTGTTCCCATACGAGAAAAATTTTGGCGTTTGTCCCTTTGGATTTTTTGCTTGAAAAGTTGGAATCGGCTGTCGAAAGTTGTGTACACACTATCAAAAAATCGTACAACTGTTCCTGGGACAAAAATGTTTGCCTGATTTTCTTAGTGTGTACAAGACTTTAATGACTTTGTAATCCATATTTCATTAAATAGTTTCTCACTTTTTTTCTGCCTCCTTTACCGTCCTCTGTGAGCTTCCCCTCAATGTTGCTTGTTTGGAATGAGCAATGCATGTGCGTTGTGGACATGTGCACTTCTCCAAGTACACTACAAAAGACCATAGTCCGTTTTAGTGGAGCGCAAGAGAAAGAGTTTTTTTTTTTCTTTAACCACTTCAGCCCCAGAAAGATTTCACACTTTAGGACCAGAGCACTTTTTGCGATTCGGCACTGCGTTGCTTTAACTGACAATTGTGCGGTCGTGCGACGTTGTACCCAAACTAAATTTGCGTCCTTTTTTTCCCAGAAATAGAGCTTTCTTTTGGTGGTATTTGATCCTCTTTGCTTCATTTCTGATCACCGCTATAAACAAAAAAAGAGCGACAATTTTGCAGAAAAACCCAAATTTCTTACTTTTTGCTAAAATACAAATCCAAAAAATATATATTTTTCATCGGTTTTGGCCGATTTATATTCTTCCTCATATTTTTGGTAAAAAAAAAAAGCAATCGGCGTTTATTGATTGGTTTGCGCAAAAGTTGCCGCATTTACGGATGATGAGAATTAATTTCTGGGGTTTTTATTTATTTTTTTTACTAGTAATGGCGGCATTCTGCGATTTTTAGCGGTACTGCGATATTGCGGCGGACATGTCGGACCATTTTGACACTTTTTTGGGACCATTGGCATTTATACAGCGATCAGTGCTATAAAAATGCACAGATTACTGTGTAAACGCCATTGGCAGTGAAGGGGTTAACCCGGAGGGGGCGCGCTAAGGGTTAACTGTGTTCCCTGGGCGTGTTCTAACTGTATGTGGGCTGGGGGAAGGGAGTGATCACGGCTTCCATATAAAGGAAGCCTGTGATCACAGCCCTTCCCCCTCTAACAGAACGGAGATCCGTGTTTACATACACGGACCTCCGTTCTTTCACTTTCGGGGGGGGCCATCGCGGGTATCCGGCGGCGATCGAGTCTGCCCTACCCGCTCCCTGCCCTCCCCGGAACACAGTGAGTATGCGAGCGCGCCTCCGGCGGCACACGCTCACAGTGCAGGATATCGCAGCCGCCTTCATATGACGGTGGTTTGCGATATCCAACCACTTTGTCGCCGTCAGACGCTGGTCGGCAAGTGGTTAATTGCGTTTGGAAACCCGCTGCACAAATACCGTACAAAAAAATTGCAACACCCACCATTTTATTCTATAGAGCCTTGGGGGTTCTAAGTAATTTTCTAGCCAAAAAAGTAGATTTGTACATGTACAAGCGAAGTGTCAGAATTGGCCCGGATGGCAAGTAGTTAAATTCCAAAATCTCATTACTTATTTAAAATAAACGATGCAGATGAACTGACTACACCTAACCACACGGGTTTACCAAAATGCTGATTACAGTCGGCCCTGGCAGCATACAAGAAATCCAGTGCTGTCCTTGCGTTTATTTTTACTTCCTCCTCCAGCCTACCTTTACCTTCTCAGAACAAGCGTCGCAATACAATGTGGAGATTTGTCTTTCCCAGCCAATAACAATCAGGCCAAGAAACCTGACACTCCTCTTGTGTAAAGTACATGGGAACAGCAAAACCAGGAAACTGCAGCTCTCCATTGACTTTTGCTTGCTCCATGGAGGTGGAAGGTGCAAAATGGGCAACAGCAGCAGCAGCAGCACAACCGGCTTCTGGCCCCCAGGGTGAGTAAAGCTGTGTGCCCTGATGGTGCAGAGGGTGCAGTGCCAAGCAGGCGCAGAGGATTGATTATACTGCAATGTTCTTCTCACTCACATACACCTGTCACATTTCCTGGGGACAGGTGGAGGATTTACATACTGCTCTAATTATATGGAGACTGCAGCTAATAAGATCCCTTGCCTTCACCCACTGAGCAGCATTATTCTTCCATAACAGAGGTAGAAATACAAATGGTGTTGCCACCAACAGTTATTTTGTGGTTGGTACAGTCACAGCGGGCAATCGAAATGACTCTAAATCTTCTGTTGAATGTTGATTTTGTGGGTGGTGGATATCTGTGCTAATTACAGAGATGCTTTCACTTGCCTACTATAGAGCACAACCAAGTTTACTCGAGCCTTGCACTTTGATGAGCAATCTGCGGGATCACTTTTCAGAGAGTTTTTGATAGGAGGTGGGGAGGCTCTTGTTTTAACCCCTAAAACACCAACCACACTGCAACCACATGCATTTAACCACATGCATTACTTTCGGCGGACAGCACTACCCAATAAACATGGGGGGGGGGGGTAATTTTTGCATCTGGGCCACTGCATGTGAACTCCAACATACACTGCCTTTACAGCTTAAATTGTTAATAAACCCACGACAGTAAAATCAGTCTGTATATGTAGTAAAGCAGGCTTGTTATACTCACTATGGCACCCAAGGGGTTAATCCTCTGCATTGTGTACAAAGGCTGTTTGATCCTGTCTTCTCTGATCCTCTCCTTCCACTGTCCCCAATCCATCTGCTAATAGAGCCTTGGGGGCAAGCTGCACATGCCCAGTTTGGTGTGTATTACTAGAGAGTTTTTTTTTCTTTCTTGAGAGAGTGCATGTGATCAGCACAGGGCCAATCAGTACTGTCCAGACAGAGGGTCAGGGGTCCTGCAGCCTCATAGGACAATCAGGGGATAATGAAAACTCCTCCTACAAGCTTTAACCAGTGCTCAGCTAGACACTGATAGAAATCACAACACTGCTCTATATTGCTGATGAGAAAAGGTATTTATCAGTTTATATTTACTAAAACTATTGCATTTCCATGTTCTTTGTACCGTGGGGTCCTGGCTTTAGTAACACTTTAAAGTGGAACTTCACTCTCCAATCAACATTGATTATTTTTAATCCTCATGCTGCTAGCATTAGTAAATAGATAGGAAAGTATATCATATTTACTTGTTTTAAACTTTTTTTTCTTTTACATTTCTAAAGTTACTTCCTGGTTTACCTAGGCCAGTGTTTCTCAACTCCTGGCTTTGGGACCCACTAACAGGCCAGATTTGCAGGATAACTGAAATGCTTTACAGATGATATCATTTGCTGCTCAGTGATTGCAGTATTCTAGTCTGCATCTCCCCAAGGTAATACTTAGTCTGCCCTGTTGGTGGGTCCTGAGGACAGGAGTTGAGAACCACTGGCCTAGGCAAATGGTGTCATACATCCCAGGAGTCTTCAGGAGGAGAGGAGGAGGGGTTTTCTTAGCTAAGCACAGTCTCCTGCATGCATGCTTGAGCTAAGGGCAGATGGATTCCAGGAAGTAAATACTAAATGAATCAGTTGTCCTTACTCAAGATGACCATGGGCAGAAATATTAGCGGGGTGTTTTTCAAAGTGATTTCTCAACAAAATAAAGCATAGAGACCTGGCTGGATGGGGGAGTTTGCTTTGAATGTTAACCACTTGCCAACCTGCTCATGCAGATATGCTGCAGCAGGTCGGCTCCCCTGCGGGAACTGAAGTACCTGTACGTCGGTCCATGCATGTGGGATTGCGCGGGAGCGCACTTGCGGGTCCCACAGACTCTATGTCCGCCAGCGACCCGCGATTGCTCTGCACAGAGACAGAACGGGGATCTGCCAATGAAAACGCAGCAGATCCCTGCTCTGGCAGGGGACATGACAGAGATCTACTGTTCCCTGTCATCCGGAACAGTGATCTCTGTCTTGTCCTTGGCAGCCCATCCCTCCTACAGTTAGAACACGCTGAGGGAACACAGTTAACCCCTTGATTGCCCCCTAAAGTTAACCCATTCCCTGCCAGTGTCATTTTTACATTGGTCACTGCATTTTTTATAGCACTGATCAATATAATAATTTCCCTGGTCCCCAAAAAGTGTCATTTGGGGGTCACATTTGTCCGCCGCAATGCCGCAGTCCCGCTAAAAATCGCAGATCGCCGCCATTATCAGTAAAAAATAAGTAAATATATAAAAGTGCATAAATCTATCCCGTATTTTGTAGGCACGATAACTTTTGTGCAAACCAATCAATATATGCCTATTGCGATTTATTTATTTATTTTTTAACAAAAATATGTAGAAAAGAAACATACTGGCCTAAACTGCTGAATAAATTATTTTTTTTTTATAATTTTTTGGATATTATAACAGAAAGTAAAAAAGATGTGCTTTTTTTCAAAATTGTCGGCCTTTTTTTTGTTTATAGTGCAAAAAATAAAAAAAACACAGAGGTGTTCAAATAGCACCAAAACAAAGCTCTATTTGTAGGGAAAAAAAAGGACATTCATTTTGTTTGGGTACAGCGTCGCATGACCGTACAATTGTCAGTTAAAATGACGCAGTGCCATATCGCAGAAAATGTTGGTCAGGAAGGGGGCAAATCATTTCCGGGGTGAAGTGGTTAAAAATGAATTTCTCTTTCTGGTTTGTGGTGCTTAGATGCAGTGAAGATCCGAGGAAGCAGTAGGAAGTGGTAAAAACACAGTTCAGCCTTTTTCACCACCCCCCAACTACAAGTGTAGACATAGCCTTGAAGTGTAACTATGGAAAAATTTAAAATGATATATTCATTTCCATTTTGTATTTCAATTGTTTCTAGCCTACTCCTATTAATCTGATTTTTCTTAAAGTTTGCAAGCCTACTCTGTGATAATCCCCACACATTTACTTCCTTGAATACTCATGTTGATAGGCACTGCTATGTCACACATATCACAGAACTAGTGTTTCGTCAGAATCGGCGGCCCGTCAAATCTCGTAACATAAGTGACGTTCCGTTGCCGCCATCTTGCTCCACCGCGCACACGTCAGCAATAAGCCTACAGTCAGAAGTCAGCAAGCAGACATCTTTTTACACCCACCGAAGTCTTGCATTTCTTGCATTTCACACTTTTACTTTTATCAGTAAACTGAGCTTATATAGGTAAAATACAGTATTTTAAAATCTGACACTGTTTTGATGTTGAATTTGAAAAGCAGCAGCAAGCCTGCTGATCTCACAGGTTTGCTAATCTGACAGAACACCGCTGCTTTTACAATTCAACATCAAAACAGTCTGACAGATTTCAAAATACTGTATTTCACTATATAAGCTCAGTTTATTTGACTGGGTGTAAAAAGATGTTCACTTGGCGCCTTCTAAGTGTAGGTTTAACCACTTCAGCCTCGGAAGGATTTCCCCCTTTAGGACCAGAGCACTTTTTGCGATTCGGCACTCCATTCCTTTAACTGACAATTGCGCGGTCGTGCGACGTTGTACCCAAAGAAATTGACGTCCTTTTTTTTCCCCACAAACGGAGCTTTCTTTTGGTAGTATTTGGTCACCTCTGCGTCATTTCTGATCACAGCTATAAACAAAGAGCAACAATTTTGCAAAAAATCCAATAGTTCTTACTTTTTGTTAAAATACATATCCAAAAAAATATATATATATATATAAAAAAACTAATTTATTCATTGGTTTTGGCCGATATATATTCTTCTACATATCTGTGGTAAAAAAAATTTACAATTGGTGTATATTGATTGGTTTGCGCAAAAGTTGTCGCATTTACGAATGAAGAGAATTAATTTATGGGGTTTTTATTTTATTTTTTACTAGTAATGGCGGCAATCTGTGATTTTTAGCGGGACTGCTACATTGCGGCGGACATGTTGGATAATTTTGACACTTTTTTGGGACCATTGCCATTTATACAGCGATCAGTGCTATGAAAATGCACTGATTACTGTATAAATGTCACTGGCAGGGAAGGGGTTAACACTAGGGGGCTCTCTATGAGTTAACTGTGTTCCCTGGGATGTGTTACTACCTAGCTGGGCTGAGTGGGGGAGGAAAGTGATTGCGGGTCCAATACACAGGGAGCCTGCGATCAGATTCCTTCCCCACTGACAGAACGGGGAGCCCTGCTTGTTTACATTAGCGGTCCCTGTCTGTCACTGTGGGGGAGCGATTGCTGGTAGCCGGCAGACATAGAGTCCACCCTACCCGCTCCCTGGCTCCCCTGTAGCACAGTGAGCGAGTGAGGACGGCATGTGCGCACTCACAATCCCAGATCTCGCAGCCGCCATCAGGTGACGCTGGTTCGCAATATGGAGCCAAGTTGCCGCCGCCGTCAAGCCACGGCAGGCGGCAGCAACTGGTTAAGAGTGTGGGGTGTATCAAGATGGCGACGACGGAACATCACTTCCGTTACAAGATTTGACGGGTTACCTAATCTGATGTATCACCTGCCTGAACTATGGAGGTGTTGAGAGGAGGAGCTTCAGGAGGCGGAGTCAGTACAGGAATTTCAGCTTGCAAACAGCAAGGCACCATGGGATGTGTAGTCCTTAGAGAGTAAACAGCAGAGCAAAAGCTGAAAAGCATGCAGGAAATCCAGGAAGTTGTGGAAAGGGATGGCCAGCAGACAGGCAGAACTCACAGTGTGAAAGGAGATTTCTCTAGTAAGCCTGTATTGTTAAATATAACAGTTGCTTATATTGTTATTACAATGCTGATGGCATTAAATGAAAGCATGCTCTGCAATTGTAGAACTCCTTTAGAGCAAAACTTTTTTTTTTTTAAGATTAGGTTAGCAAAGGAAAGGAAGGGTAGGGGAGGGAAGCTCCCCCCCCAGGCTGGGGGTTGAGAAAGATTCATTAGAAAGGCCTAGGCTGGTTGGGTGCAAGGTTGGCAAAGAGACCACCTTGGAGCCCATGCTTTGAGGAATTTGGCATAAGTATCGTGGAGGATACTTGTAATTTTTTCATGGATCATAAGGGTTGTCACGGTGCTCCTCAACTCTGCAAAGAAACAACTGGCTTTTTCCATGCCGATTTCTGCTGGTAAGAAAAGAGGCCCTGGATAAGACAATGGAGCAATGCTATTATGGCGTCCTTGAGGATAGGTATGTGGAAAAGGGTGAACAGGGGTCCGAAGACCCTCGACCTGAATCCCACTAGGCGGGGGCAGGACCACCAAATATGTATTTCGTCTCCTCGCTGACCACAGCCCTGGAAACATCTATCACTATAAGATGGGTTTGACTTGGCAATGTGGGCCTGGACCCAATACCATTGAAGGAGGACCTAATATACTGCTTCCAGCGTGGCCGTATTAAAGGAGCACTTTGCTATGCTAAACCAGGCCTTGCTCCAATCTGAAAGGTCAATAGGGAATAGGTCTCGCTCCCAATTAAACACATAGGAAAGAGAGGCAGAGACACTGTTAGAGTTGAGAGAAGAATATATCATAGAGATGGTGCCTGGGGCACATGGGGAGTGCAGGCAAGTGTGTTCAAAGGTGGAATTTAACTGAAGGAATTTTGTGGGTCTCTTGAATCGAAGACCATGTAGGGAAGGTGCAAGATCCAAGCAAATGTCGGGCCTGCAAGAACCCATGGGTGAGCCACCCCGAAAACATGGGGTTCAAAAGAGGGAGTAGTGTAAGAAACGGAGACATGGGCTTGCCGGAGTACCGTACTGAGTACCAATGTGCCATTAAGGGGCTAACAGAGGGGGTATGTCGTTTAGGAGGGAGCCACAGTACGGTGGAGATGGGGAACAGCATACAGTTAGGGACCTCCCAAAGAACCCTAAGAGGGATGTCAGTCGCATCGTGGATAATGGTAAGTTGAGAAATTTGTGCCACCTGATAGTATTTTGCAATGTTTAGAGCACCTAGCCCACCTCGCAGCCTATGGGCGTATAGAGTAAACCAGGAGACCCTGGGGTGCATGTGGGTCCAAATGAAAGAGAGGAGTCTGTTCTGGAGAAGTAGCAGAATGCATTGACCTGGACAGGCAGGATGTGAAATTTTATCCATTTATGGCCAGCCGTAGTTTTTGCTGCCCACTTCAAGGACTACTTCAAGCAATGGAAGGGCTAGGGGAGGACTATTGTTGGGCTGTCCATTATCTGGCCCCATGGCCCATAGATGATAATACAATCAGCAGATCATGATACTGGCACAGTTATGTTTTGGGCAGTGTGCAGTGCACAGTTTGTCTCCCACAGATCAGCTTGCTGCCTCTTCTCTTGTGATCTTTCAGGAATTTACAATGTTGCTACATCCAGTGAGTGATGATGGAGGGTGTGAGGAGGCTAAGGCTAGGTTTACATCATATAGGTACAACAGCATGCGCGTGTTCCCACGCATCACGTGTAGGGCAGCCCATTCATTTCAGTGGGCTTTCTAACGCACGAGAAATGCAGAATATAAATTGCTGAACCTTTTCCAAAGTTGCACTGCACCGAACTCTGTGATGCTGCAGCACCATGCAACTCTTGATCTTCAGGCATACCTGTAAACCACAAAAAGAACATACTATTATCATTATTATACAGTAATTATTATACCAGGATTTATATAGTGCAGAACAGTTAGTGCAGCTCTTTACATTATAAAGGAAGACAGTACAGTTACAATACAAGAGGGTCAGGATGACCCTGCTTATGTGAGTCTACAATCTAATAGGGTGGGGCAAGTGGGACAAAAGGTAATAAATGTGAGGGATGAGCTGATGGAAGATTTCAAATTTCAGTTATTAGGTAGAGGCAGGCTTCCCTGAAGAGATGAGTTTTCAGGAATCGCCTAAAGGTGGCCAGAGTAGGAGATAGTCAGACAGATTGGGGTAGAGAGTTCCAGAGGATGGGAGAGACTTTGGAGAAATCTTGGAGGCTGGTATGGGAGGAGGAGGCAAGGGAGCTGGAAAGAAAGTTTTTGGGAGGAGTGGAAAGGACAGTTTGGGTCATATATTAAGAAGTGATCTAGCTTGGGGCAGAGTTGTGCATGACTTTGTATGTTGGTATTTTGAGTTTTTTTTTCTGTTTGGCAATTGGAAGCCAGTGGAGGGGAGGCAGACACCAAGAGGTTGGTAAGGTTACCAGGCAGACTTGTAAATCCTACTTGAAATGTATTTCTTGGGGCTCTAGCAGTGGATCGCGTTGGTACAGTGGATATAAAAAGTCTACACACCCCTGTTAAAATGTCAGGTTTCTGTGATGTATAAAAATGAGACAAAGATAAATAATTTCAGAACTTTTTCCACCTTTTAATGTGACCTATAAACTGTACAACTCAGTTGAAAAACAAACTGAAATCTTTTAGGTGGAGGGAAGTAAAAATAAAAAACTAAAATATGGTTGCATAAGTGTCCACACCCTTAACCGCTTGCCGACCGCCGATCGGCATTTGACGGCGGCAAAGTGGTTCGCTCCTGCAAAACGCTGTCATACGACGGCGGCTGCGGGATCGAGCTTAGTGAGCGCGCGCGCGCCGCCGGAGGCACGCCCGCGCGCTCACTGTGTTCGGGGAGGGCCAGGGAGCGGGTGCGGCGGCTTCGATTGCCGCCGGCTACCCGCGATGGCCCCCCTGAGCGGAGGAACGGAGGTCCGTGTATGTAAACACGGACCTCCGCTCTGTGTGAAGGGGGAAGGGCTGTGATCACAGCCTTCCTGTATACGAAGGCTGTGACCACTTCCCTTCCCCAGATAGTGCAGTCCCCCTACAGTAAGAACACGCCCAGGGAACATAGTTAACCCTTAGAGCGCCCCCTGCAGGTTAACCCCTTCACTGCCAATGACATTTACACAGTAATCAGTGCATTTTTATAGCACTGATCGCTGTATAAATGCCAATGGTCCCAAAAAAGTGTCAAAATAGTCCATGTCCGCTGAAATACCGCAGTACCGCTAAAAATCGCAGATCGCCGCCATTACTAGTAAAAAAAAAAAAAAAACCCAAAAATGAATTCTCATCATCCGTAAATGCGACCACTTTTGCGCAAACCAATCAATAAACGCCGATTGCGATTTTTTTTATCGCAAATATGAGGAAGAATATAAATCGGCCAAAAACAGTGAATTTTTTTTTATATTTTTTTTTTGATTTGTATTCTAGCAAAAAGTAAGAAATTTGGGTTTTTTTGCAAAATTGTCGCTCTTCTTTTGTTTATAGCGGCAATCAGAAATGACGCAGAGGTGATCAAATACCACCAAAAGAAAGTTCTGTTTGTGGGAAAAAAAGGACGCAAATTTCTTTGGGTACAACGTCGCAAGGCCGCGCAATTTTCAGTTAAAGCGACGCAGTGCCGAATCGCAAAAAGTGCTCCGGTCCTAAAGCTGGAAATCCTTCCGGGGCTGAAGTGGTTAAACTAATACTTTGTTGAAGCACCTTTTGATTTTATTACAGCACTCAGTCTTTTTGGGTATGAGCCTATCAGCATGGCACATCTTGACTTGGCAATATTTGCCCACTCTTCTTTGCAAAAACACTCCAAATCTGTCAGGTGGCAAGGGTATCTCCTGTGCACAGTCCTCTTCAGATCACCCCACAGATTTTCAATCAGATTCAGGTCTGGGCTCTGGCTGGGCCATTCCAAACTTTTAATCTTCTGGAAAAGCCATTCCTTTGTTGATTTGGATGAATGCTTTGGGTCATTGTTATGCTTAAAGATGAAGTTCCTCTTCATGTTCAGCTTTCTGGCAGAAGCCTGAAGGTTTTCTGCCAATATTGACTGGTATGTGGAACTGTTCAGAATTCCCTCGACCTTGACTAAGGCCTCTGTTGCAGCTGAAGAAAAACAGCCCCAAAGCATGATGCTGCCTCCACCATGCTTCACAGTGGGTATGGTGTTCTTTTGGTGCAGTGTTATTTTTGCACCAAACATATCTTTTGGAATTATGGCATTTTCCCACATGCTTTTGGGAGACTTCAGATGTGTTTTTGCAAAATTTAGCCAGGCTTGGATGTTTTTCTTCGTAAGAAAAGGCTTCCGTCTTGCCACTCTACCCCATAGCTCAGACATATGAGGAATACAGGAGACTGCTGTCACATGTACCACACAGCCAGTACTTGCCAGATATTCCTGCAGTTCCTTTAATATTGCTGTAGCCTCTTGGCAGCCTCCCTGGCCAGTTTTCTTCTCATCTTTTCATCAATTTTGGAGGGATGTAGGTAGGATGAAGTTCTTGGTAATGTCACTGTTGTGCCATATTTTCTCCACTTGATGGTGACTGTCTTCACTGTGTTCCATGGTATATCTAATGCCTTGGCAATTCATTTTTACCCTTCTCCTGACTGATACCTTTTAACAATGCGATCCCTCTGATGCTTTGGAAGCAAATGTCAGGAAAAACCTACTAGAACAGCTGAACTTTATTTGGGGTTAATCAGAGGCACTTTAAATGATGGCAGGTGTGTACTGACTGCTATTTAACATGAGTTTGAATGCAATTGCTTAATTTCGTTTTTTATTTTTACCCCCTCCCTTTAAAGATTTCAGTTTGTTTTTCAATTGAGTTGTACAGTTTATGGGTCACATTAAAGGTGGAAACCGTTCTGATATGATTTATCTTTATCTCATTTTTTCATCACAGAAACCTGACATTTTAAAGTGGTTGTAAAGCCGCCCCACACTCCACAAAAAAAAAAAACCTGCAAAGCAAAAGCATAATGAGCTAGTATGCAGCGCATACTAGCTCATTATGAAACACTTACTTTGGAACGAAGCGGTTGCAGCAGTCTTGGCACACCGCTGTGACCGGCGACATCACTCTTCCGGGTCTACGGCTCCCTGCAATCACAGCACGGGCTCCAGCACTGTGATTGGCGAAACCACGCTGACGTCAGCATGCCATAAATGACGGCATGCACGGGAGCCGTCATTTATGGCACAAAGAAGAAACGGCACCCCGGGCTACCCCGGGTGCCGATTCTTCAGTGCGCATGGGCCAATGACGTCAGCACATGCAGATACAGGGGATATCTCCTAAACCGTACAGGTTTAGGAGATATTTCCTGGACCTACAGGTAAGCCTTATTGTAGGCTTACCTGTAGTTTAAAGGGGTTGTCATGACTTGACAACCACTTTAACAGGCGTGTGTAAACCTTTTATATCCAAAGTACATACAGAACTCTTACTCTAAGGAGGCATTTGCAAGCTCCAAGCAGTATAATACTGGGTTCACACAGATGGATAAATCCATATGTTTAGCAGGCTGCTCTGATCCCTGTGGATGGAGCCCTAAACTATACATTACAGTGGGTCATTGCACACATAAATAGTCAGTTTACTGTGGCACAGCATACCAAAGGTTTATTGCAATGTCCAGCCTTAGCTACCCATTGCATTGTATTGCTTCTCGCAGCGGTCCTCTCTTCCAGGACCATGGATGTTGATGACCAGTGATGAGCTCAGGTATGTTTGGTCACGAGTCTGAACCTGCCTAAGCTATCAAGCCAGGAAGCTGTCAAAGCCAAAGCCAATCATAGGCAGCACAGGCATTCCCCTTCCACAGCCACACGCGTACATGCTTTTAGCACACGAGCAACCGCTGTAGGACAGAGATGACAGTTGCTCTTTAAAAGTTATGATTTAAATCAAGCCTTTTTACTAGTGATTTAAATCATGATTTAAATTGTGATTTAAATCGACTTGTTTTAAATCAAATACACCCTGGCAGTTAGCAAAGATGTAAGCAGGCTGCCCAGTATTGAATCCAGTGGCCGAACATGCAGATGGGGCCCCACATACAAACGAGGCTCCAAGACTGTGAAAACACATCGGAGGGTGCAAACGCCTAGTGTATAACCACCACCAAATTTAATCAAATATAAGAACCAAGAACATACTCACAAACATGAGATGGTAT
Organism: Glandirana rugosa; assembly: GCA_018402905.1. Lineage (NCBI taxonomy): Eukaryota > Metazoa > Chordata > Amphibia > Anura > Ranidae > Glandirana > Glandirana rugosa. Next base: position 179,941 of record BLSH010194871.1, read on the forward strand.
TTCAAAACTCAGCTCCCGCATCAGGCGATGCCATAATAGTTGCAGTTGGAGAGCTGATGCGTGTTGAGGGACATGCCACCTTCCTCAGAGCCCTGCAGCTGCACAACAATGCAGTTATCAAAGATATAAGCAGGCTGCCCAGTGTTGACTCCAGGGGCCAAACATGCAGATGGGGCCCCACATACAAATAGGGCTTCAGGACTACTATTCACTGTTCAAGCCCATGCAAACATCACTTGCACTGATACAGGTCTGAGACCATATTCCTGTATCCCTTTGTTCATAGTGCAAATAACCCCTCTTGCCCAGAGCACTTTATACACAGGCCTGTGCCTTAATGTGCTCCAGATTGGGGCTCTGGGAGTCCAACCCGACACCCAAGGCCCATGTCACATGGGGGCCCAGGTCACCTGGCAAGGGTTCCAGGAGAGGGTTAGCTTTCAGTACCAGGAGGGTGACTCTTTTTCCTTAATCCCCACCTGCTCCTGAGCCAATCAGGTTTGAACAAATACACATATTTACTTCTTGGCTGATCCTATTGCTTCACAATTCTTGAATCCCAGGCTTAGACATGGAAGCGACATTAAGAAGCTTTTTTGAACTTTACTTAAAACAAAAAGGGATATAAATAGTTCTACAAGCTGGTATTGCAATCCAATGTACAAGGTATAAACAGTTCCCCAACAGTCGCAGAAAGGTGCATAATAAAGATGTCCACATCCTGGTTATAATAGCAATAAAGTCCCCCTAGAAACACAGAAAGGGGTGCTACTCTCCAGGCCTCATAACTTCCCGCCCCCGGGGGGGGGATGCTTCCTCTTTAATGCTGTATCCTCTGTCCATGCTGCTGACGAAGACCAATGTTAGCTCCTCCCCCTGCTATTTAAAAGGACAGGGGAACAGGGCTGAGGTAGTACAGAGGACACACTTCCTGAAGGGAGTGGCCACACCTTAACAGGGAACACCTACCTACAAGGAGGCTGCGTCTTTGATAGCCAGCACCAGTCTTCAACTCCCAGCACATGCAGAGGCAAGCACCAACAAGGAGAATGCAATGGGATGGGAGGCTGACGCTTCTCTCTGCATTCCTCTTGCCGATGCCCAGCCCAATTGCTAGGAACTGGAGATAGGCACTCACTATTGAAGCAGCCATCTCCTTGTTAGCTGCAGTGTTGAGTAGCTGTGCACTAAGGTGAAGCACCCTGCCCAACATTGCAGCTAGTGTTACAGGACACCTAGGAAGATGGGGCAATGAGGAACTGAATAATTGATACTTCTTCTTTATGACCCCTTTCACTGGGATGTTTTTCAGGCGCTTTAGCGCTAAAAATAGCGCCTGTAAAGTGCCTGAAAAATGCTTCTCAATCCTCCACTGGGGCAGTGCACTTGCAGGATGGAAAAAAAGCCCTGCAAGCAGCATCTTTGGGGCGGTGTATACAGCGTTCCTGCACCGCCCGTGCCATTGAAATGAATGCAAAGCGATTCGGAAGCGCCGCAACACGAGTGCTTTTAACCCCTTGTTAACCCCTTCTAGGGGGATCAAAAGCGCCCCACTAGCGGTGGCAAAATGCCGCTATAACAGCGGTAAAGCTCCGCTAAAACTAGTGTCGCTTTACCGCTAACATGGCTGTAGCCCCAGTGTGAAAGTAGCCTAACAGCTAGCTCCAGATTTTATCAAAGTATGCAAATTCCTTAAACAAGGTTAATTCGCTCTTTTCTTATGTCTATCTGGTAGACGAGTTGTACCAGTTCATGTTTTTATAAAGAGTGAAAAAGGTAACCGTAAGGACTGTCCTGATTTTATCATATGTGTTCCATGAGAAAACATAAAATTGAGGATTTACTGCTCTTGCAGGCAGCCAGCACACCACCAACAGCTCAGACTAGGCAGATAAAATAGACACATTTTGGCCAGCTTACAGTGCTTTTAAAGCCTAAATATTTTTTACCTTAAAGTGATACTAAAGGTGTGTTTTTAAAAAAAAATAACAAACATGTAATACTTACTTCCTCTGTGCAAGGGTTTGCACAGAGTGGCCCCAATCCTCCTCTTCTGGGGCCCCCCAGCAGTGCTTTTGGCTTCTCCTCTTCTCGAGGGCCCCCTCAGGGACGCGCTTTCCCTGGGGGCACTCATACGGGCGTGCTCCTGTGTCTTGCTGCTGCGTCCATTGACACAGACAGCAGGACTCGGCCAATGGCTCCCCTGCTATCAATCTATTCAATGAGGACCAGAGCCAGCATGGGAACGATCAGGCTCAGGTAAGTAAAAGGGGGGTTCTGAGGGGCTACTGCAACAGAAAAGGTTTTTCACCTTAATGCATAGAATGCAAAAACCATGAGGGTTTACAACCCCTTTAATGCATTCCTTGATTAAGGTAAAAAATGTTTGGGCATCAGCATCTCCCCCCCCCCTTTTACTTACCTGAGCCCTCATTCGATCCAGCACTGCATGTCTGCAACTCTTCTATCCCCTCACTTTCGGGTCTCACTAGCTCTCCTGGGGCACCAAGAGCCATTGGCTCCCAGTGCTGTTAATCGAAGCCAGTGATGAGGGAGCGGGGGACGGAGTCCCGCTGTCTGTGTCAAGGGATGCAGCAGCGGAGCGTTAGGAGCGAGAATGCACAAGTTTCCCAGTGGGAAGTGGCTTCCCATGGGGGCACTGGATAGAGAAGAGGGGCCAGGAGCACCAGCGGGGGACCAGAAAAGAGGAGTATAGTATAGACATGATTTTTTTTTTTAATGTTTACCTTTACAATCTCTTTAAGTTTTCTTTTTTCAGGCTTTTTTATTTGTACCTGGTAATCCTTAGAAAAATGTAATTCCTACACCTTCCTGGCTACCCATACTTCTCCACTGTATCTATAGAAGGAGACATGCCTGCCATCAGGGCTGGATTTCAAACATGTCTGCCATTTTTTCATCTCCATTACTGTACATGGTGGATTTATGGGGAAAGTAGTGGCAGGGGTGCCTACGGGATGCTGGAGACAGTCAGGATACTGCTGAGGTGCTAGAGAGATTCAGACTAGATCTGTGTAGAATGTTGGTTTGCAGATTGGGCAAGGGAACATGCAGGAGCAGTGGCGCCCCTTTCATTAAGGGCTCACGGGCGCCGCCCCCTCTATCACACCACCCCCTATATGCTAAATGGATAGATTCATGCATAGCATGAATCAGTCCATGGCCGCCGCAGCCTCCCCCTATTCATGCATCCGGCCCCTTTCAGGGAGTGTTTTTTGAAGCACCTGATTAGAGCCATAGGCTCTAATAGGCTTCAAAATAGAGTGGACTCCAAGCGCAGAGCATTGTGCTCGCAGCCCACTCACGTGTGTTAGAAAAGTAAATGACTATAAGATTTTCTAACACTGAATCGCCTCTCCACCGATCAGGGAGCGCGGGTCTGTTACCCGTTCCCCAATTGGCTGAATGGTCAGGTGATCCTATTGGATGCCTTGGAGGGGGATGCCGCCGTGATCCACACCACAGATGAAGGAGGAAAAGGAAAGCAACCGCTCACGGGACACCGCTGCCCGTCCGCTTCTTAAATGGGGTAAGTGCGGGGCTTTGATGTCCCGACTGCCCTCTGGGACAGGGGGGGGGCGCCACTGCCATGATCTGTAATGCTGGCTGTATACCCTGTCCTGAGATGCTGGCTGTGTACCATGATCTGTGATGCTGGCTGTATACCCTATTTGTGAAGCTGGCTGTATACCCTATCCTGTGATGCTGGCTGTATACCATGATCTGTAATGCTGGCTGTATACCCTATCCTGTGATGCTGGCTGTATACCCTATCCTGTAATTCTGGCTGTATACCCTATCCTGTAATTCTGGCTGTATACCCTATCCGTGATGCTGGCTGTATACCATGATCTGTAATGCTGGCTGTATACCCCTATCTGTAATGCTGGCTGTATACCCTATCTGTGATGCTGGCTGTTTATTCTGTCCTGTGATGCTGAGATGTATACCCTGTCCTGTGATGCTGAGCTGTATACCCTGTCATGTGATGCTGAGCTGTATACCCTGTCCTGTGATGCTGGTCTGTACACTCTTGTCCTGTGATGTTGGGCTGTATACCGTGTCCTGTGATGCTGGGCTGTATACTCCTGACACTATGGGTGGAATACAGGGGACTGAGTGGGTGGATGCTATAAGGGGTGGGGCTTATAAGTGGGAGGGGTCAAAAAGGAAGGGCGGGTTCTGGTGCCCCCCATACTAAAACGTCACCAGCCGCCACTGCGCAGGAGCCACAAGCAGAATCAGTCAGGGTGTGCAGAAGTTAGCAACAACTAGGCAGAAGGGTACCAGTTCGGCAAGAAAAAGCAGAGTCCAGGCCAAAGCCAAGATCAAACAGGCAGCAGAGGTACCATGACGGCTGGCAGAAGGTAAAGAAAGGACACAAGCCAAGGTCAGCAGAAAGAGAAACCGGCATAATGTAGTCAAGGCACAAGCCAGGTCTAACACAGGCCAGGTCAGATCATTTAATTCATGTGAATGCATGGCAGAGGCATAGTAAATACACCTGTACACCAAGGTGCCTGATAATATTCACCAATTCTGTGGCTCTGTCATTTGTGATGGAGCCATGCTGCCAGCCAAAAGTAATAGACAAATGGTCTGTATTACATCTAGAAATATAAAGCCCTGTACACACGATGCGAATTTCGGGCAGGAATTTTCGTACGACGACCAATTGTCCAAAATTCTTATGGTTAGTATGCTCCTTCCGACAGCCGATTTTGATTTATCGGACGACAAAAGCTGGATGTGCAGACTACAATTTGGTTTTTTTCGTACGTCGAGTCAATATCCGATTTTCGTATCATTAGTATGGTTTTCGTACAAAAAAAATCATAAGTTCAGGACTATGCATGCTCAGAAACGAAAAAATACAGAACTATTCAACACATTACGTCACTTCTGACGTTGAATTTGGTTGTACGAAAATTTTCATATGGTTAGTAACCTCTTCACTTTCGACATAAGACAAGCCTCCAACAAAAAACGAACGTTCTGTCGTTCCGAAAATCTAAGCGTGTGTGCGAATGCGCAGCTCTACAATGCAAATGAGAGGATTCCTCATCATTAAAGTGCAGCTTTAGTCACAAAATTAAAGTGATTGTAAAGCTTCATTTATTTATTTTTTAAATAACAAACATGTCATACTTACCTGCTCTGTACAAGGGTTTTGCACAGAGCGGCCCCAATCCTCCTTTTCTGGAATCCCCTGGCAGCGCTGCTGGCTCCTCTTCTTGAGTGCCCCCATGGAGAGCCGCTTTCTCTGGGGGCACCCATGCGGGGGCGCTCCCGAGTCCTGCTGCAGCGTCCATTAACACAGACCGCAGGTCTCGGCCCCGGCTCCCGTGGCGCTTCATTTGTTTGACAGCAGCGGGAGACAATGGATCCTGCTGCCATCAATCTATCCAATGAGAACTCGAGACAACGGCTGGAGCTGATGTGCTCCTCCCATCACCAGAACGATTGGGCTTATGTAAGGAGGGGGGGGGGGCAGCTGCAGCACAAAAGGTTTTTCACCTTAATGCATAGAATGCATTAAGGTGAAAAAACCGTGAGGGTTTACAACCCCTTTAAGTCCTGCTAGATCACTTCAGGCTGGCCCCTTTTGCAGGTATAGCTATGTAAAACATTAGAAATAAGTGCTTATACTGTTTGAAACCCAGTAATACACTGTGTCACCCTGCTCTGCACATGCTGAGTTGCTCTCTGTTTTTAGGCACTGTGCCAAAAATCAGAGCCACTAGAGGCCGATCGGTTGACAGCCTAAAGATTTACTGCTGCTCAGGGGCTTTAGGCTTCAGCAAAATGGCAACCGCTGGCAAGAAGAAATCCTGGAGGCAATTTACAGCACGTCCTTATTTTGGTAGCATATTTATTAAAGCAGAGTGTGTGTTGCATTATTTTTTATCACGTTTGTATGGGTATAGTTCTGCTTTAAATTGTATGTATAGCCAAAACATTTTTTTCTTTTTAGTTCTGAAAAGAGTAGGGGAATTGCTTTTACAGTTGTGCCCATATAAAGATTTACCCTCCCCTTTATTTGGGGGGGGACATTTGTACAATTTTGGATTATCATTCACATTTGGGTCTATTTATAAAAACTTTGCATAGCCATTCTTCTATTGAATCAGCAGGTACATTTGTTCTGTGTGCATTGAGCAAAGACAAATGTTTTTTGGGCTGTTTTCTCCCCAAATGTTCTTTCATTATTTGCAGTAGTCAAATGCTGCATTATGTTCACTAATTGCAGCTGAACATTTCGTTTGGCCCAATTCGCACAGAAGTAATGTCCATGCAGGACGGCTATGCAAATATTTTCTAAATAGAACCCTTTTTGTGTTGGTGACAATGGTCACACGACAAATAGAGTGAACCTCCTCAGGATTGAAACAGACAACAATAAAGCTGTGACAGGGGTTCTAACCCTTTCCTACTCTATCCGAAGCAAAAATAAATAATGCCTTTATATGTTTTTAACAAGAAGTTGTTTTGCAATTAAAAAATGGTACAGGGTAGGGGGCAGTAAAACATACCGGTAGGTTCAGAGTGAAAATTCATTTCCAGGAATATTGTGTAAGGCCTGGTTCACACTAGCCCAGCTGACAAAACGCAGTGTTTTACCATGTGGGCAGATGTAGTATGAGCTCCGGCACGTTGCGCTGCTTATTTTGTGTTTTTTTTATTTATTTGAAGTGTCACATAGTAATTTCTGTTTAAAATCAATGAAAAACAATTGGCCAGGACAGGTAATAGTCAATAACATTTGTTTTTTTCCCCATTCACACAGAATTCGCATGCAGGCAGTCTATGTTACTCTATGGGGATGCAGCGGCAGTACTGACACAGTCAAGGTCCTACTTTGTGAAGCATGCAGGGGTGGGGGCGCAGCCTTGAATGCAGATAGTGTGTATTTGGGGCTGCACACCTATGCCTTCACACTTCTCAAAGTAGGACTTGAGCTGCCTGCATATATCTATGGGCAGGTCAAGCCATAAACGAATGGCTAATTTACGCTGTATGGTCCACAGCGCCGTGTGAATGAAGCCTAAGGCCTGGTACACGCGGGCTGAATATCGGCCGCTGGTTCAACAAAACCTGGCTAACATTCGGCCCGTGTGTACATCGGCCTGTCCGACAAAAGCAAAACCAGCATCTGATCGTCATCCAATCAGTGCTCACAGTCAATGGCTGCGAGCGCTAACCGGTGTGTTCTAGCGAAGGTGGGGGGCCTTCCCCCTGTCGGAATGCAATAGCTCAGCAGGGAGATCACTGTACCACATCTTAGTTAGTACAGCCCGCTCCTCTCAACCTCCTCAGTTTTTTTTTTTCGCTCAGCCCACTGGGTTGAATTAAAAAAACTCAGTGTGTAATAGGCATTAGGCTGAAGTCCAGGCAGATATAAAAAGGTAGAAATTAATGCAGCTTGTATCTATTAGCCACCTCAATACTGGGCACTTTCACCCTCTCTCTGCCCAGGCCATTTTTCAGCTTTCAGTGCTGTCACACTTTGAATGACAATTGTGCGGTCATGCTACACTGTAACAATGTGAAATGTTATCATTTTCTTCACACTCGAACTTTCTTTTGGTGGTATTTAATCACTGCTGGGATATTTATTTTTTGTTAGTAAATTTTGTAAATAAATAATTTTCCTCCTTCACTGATGTGGGCTGATGAGGTGGCACTTATGGGCACTAATTAGGTGGTACTGATGAGGAAGCACTAATATGTCTCTCTTATGGGCACTGATAGGTAGCACTGGTGGGCACTGATGGGTGGCACTGACGGGCACTGATAGGCAGCACGGATAGGCAGCACTGATGAGCATTGGTGTGTGGCACTGATGGGCAGCCCTGATGGGTGTTGATGGGCAGCACTGATAGGCGGCACTGATGGGCACTGAAAGCCAGCACTGACTGGCATCACTAATGGGCACTGATTGCTGGCACTGGTTGGTGACACTTCTGGCGCTTTTTTGTAACCAGGACACTGATGATCAGTGCCCTGATTACATCTCCAGCTGTCCCCTGCGAGGAGATGCCTCTGATCACCTCTCTTCGCCACACACACTGTCAGTGGTTAAAGTGGTTCTAAAGGCAAACGTTTTTTTTTTTTTTTTTTTAAAGCATTCTATGCATTAAAATGAAAAACCTTCTGTGTGCAGCAGCCCCCTCAGCCCCCTTAATACTTACCTGAGCCCCATCTCTATCCAGCAATGTTGCACGAGAGCCTCAGCTGTCTGAGACTCATCCTCCTAATTGGCTGAGACCATTGGTTGCTGTCAATCAAAGTCAGTAAGCCAATGAGGAGGGGGGGTGTAGATTCGTGGCATCGTGTCTGAATGGACTTGGCTCTCGGCAGGAAGGGGGGAGGCAGAAGAACTGGTGTGGGACCCGAGAAGAGGAGAAACAGTTGAAAGTCTGTTTACATCAGGTCTGATACCG
>BLSH010194871.1:188415-216981 GCA_018402905.1 Glandirana rugosa
CTTCTGGCGCTTTTTTGTAACCAGGACACTGATGATCAGTGCCCTGATTACATCTCCAGCTGTCCCCTGCGAGGAGATGCCTCTGATCACCTCTCTTCGCCACACACACTGTCAGTGGTTAAAGTGGTTCTAAAGGCAAACGTTTTTTTTTTTTTTTTTTTAAAGCATTCTATGCATTAAAATGAAAAACCTTCTGTGTGCAGCAGCCCCCTCAGCCCCCTTAATACTTACCTGAGCCCCATCTCTATCCAGCAATGTTGCACGAGAGCCTCAGCTGTCTGAGACTCATCCTCCTAATTGGCTGAGACCATTGGTTGCTGTCAATCAAAGTCAGTAAGCCAATGAGGAGGGGGGGTGTAGATTCGTGGCATCGTGTCTGAATGGACTTGGCTCTCGGCAGGAAGGGGGGGGGGGGGGCAGGAGAACCGGTGTGGGACCCGAGAAGAGGAGAAACAGTTGAAAGTCTGTTTACATCAGGTCTGATACCGGTCCAGAAAGCTCTGGTTTTAAAATTCAGCAGAGAATCTGTTCCCCGCTGGTCAGACTGGATGGCACTCATTAATAAAGAGAGATGAGCACATCAGTGTGCTGCTTCCCCTTTCACTGACCAGTCACAGGATGAGAAAAAGGAGAGGACCTGTAAGCGAATGGGAAATTGCAGCAGAGAAAGGTCGGGTTCCCTTCCCTGTACAGGCAAGTTTAAAAGTGCTGCAGGCTTTGCTGTTCCTCTAAAAAGCAATCTACAGCGGATCGCTTTCTGAGCAGTCTCAGGCTACTTTCACACTCTGTTCTCAAAACACACAGAAACGCGCTGCCGTTAAACAGATTCTTAATGGCACCCTCACACATCTGGTAATGCACGTGGTTTCACGCAAGCCGCAGCATCATGGTTTCTGATTTGGAGTGATTTTGCAAAAGGTAAGTGCTTTGAAATTAATTGGCTGCCCTATATGCGACCCGCAGAACCCATGAAAATCACACACATACTCCATCCCACCTATATGCTGTGAATGGAGCCCTACACTTGTAAATGCCACACCAAGGCCATTACTTGGAATTGGAGGCTGGTTGTGGTGTGACCCCATACACTTGAATCGGGTTGCAGTTGATGGCGGTACTGCCCACCAAACTTAACGGGGGGTATAATTTTAATACAACCCTATTCGGCTGCCTTTGCTGCTAAAGGAGGTGGGGGTGGTTGGGGAAGGTAAAAATGTGTCTCAGCTGCCTGTTACAGGTAAATGGCTCTCGTATGTATTTAATCTGTGTATTTAGCAGTTTGCCTGGAGTTCAACTTTAAACTGATAGTTCAGATGGGAATTTACATTAGTTATCTTATCAATTTGTGTTAATGCTTTATAAGGAAACTGCTTCTATTTATAATTTTTAATGACTTTACCTATGCAGAACATGCTTCCTGCTCACTAAAGATCGGTTTGCTTTACCAGTGTTCTTTCCCAGAGAAAGGCAACCAGTCTAATTAGGCTGAATATTAACAATACCTTCTGTAGGTGTCTCATTCTGTTACCTTGGTAATCATTGAGCAAAGGTGATGATTGCCAGCCTCCCATACAGATTAACAAATGCAAAGCTATGTGAAAGTCGCATGAAAAATGACTTTCATTATACACCTTACAATAATACATATATCAAACAATAAGTGTATTTTATTTGGACATCTTAGGAAAATTTGTACAAAAATTCTCAGAACATTTGAAAGCTGTTCGAAAGATTTTGTTTGTTTTTTACATTTGAATTTAGAACGAATGGACTTTAGCTTACGAAAACCACATACACTGTTAGAAATTCCTTTGGCTCAAGAAATATTTTCCAGCCTGCTCCTTTGAATTTTCTCATCACTGCTGTAAAAAAGCAAACGTCAATTTCACCCACTATTAGAAAAAAGAACACATTACTTAGTACATTCTTTTCGTAAGAATTTTTTCTCAAACCTCTACCTATCTCTGACTATTTTATGTAGCGGTACCCCCACAGGAGCCGCTTCATAGATTGGGTCCTCCATTCTTCTGCCTCAACTCTGAGAACAAACTCAAGCCCACTGACACGCCAGGTTAAGTAAATGGATATTGCACTGCTACTGGGAACTCAAACATAGATACCCTGCACACAACTAAGGTTCGGTATCAAAAAGCAAACTTCAGACTAGTTAGTGGTAAATGAACCCAATATATTTTAATGGGTTAGGTCAATCACAGTTCACTAGACAATATGTTCACTAGGCTATAGCATTATACAGGGTGGGCCATTTATATGGATACACCTTAATAAAATGGGAATGGTTGGTGATATTAACTTCCTGTTTGTGGCACATTAGTATATGTGAGGGGGGAAACTTCTCAAGATGGGTGGTGACCATGGTGGCCATTTTGAAGAATCCAACTTTTGTTTTTTCAATAACGTAACTTTATTCTTTCATGAGATATTTACAAGTTTCTGAACACTTATAAAATGTGTTCAATGTGGTGCCCATTGTGTTGGATTGTCAATGCAACCCTCTTCTCCCACTCTTCACACACTGATAGCAACACCGCAGGAGAAATGCTAGCACAGTCTTCCAGTATCCGTAGTTTCAGGTGATCTGAAAATAGGCAAACTCTGCTGATTTTATCATCCAATCATGTGCAAGCAAAAATGCTGTTTTTTATTTTCCTTGCATGTCCCCCTCAGATCTACAGCGACTGCACTTCCAAGTGCACTTGTAGTGCAAAGTGGATTTGCCTTTAGTAAATAAACCCCAATGTCTTACAATACTCTGTCTCTTACCAAGAATCTGTCTAAATTTAGAACCTCTGTGCCCCTGCTGGGAAGATTCATCCTCTGTTTGTCCTTATATAGCTACCTCTAGAAATCCTCCAGTGGGAACACCCGTTCCAGTGACAAAGATCTAACAGAGGATTTTCTCATTTTAGAGTCTCTCATATCTGCTATTTTGTATCCAGGACAGGAAGTAAAATGACAAAATTAGGGCAACGTTCAGAGTGCATCCTGTTAGATCTCCGTGAAGAAGAGGGCACTTATCCCTTGAAACATGGTGTTTGGATCTTCATTTTCATTTCTGAATGTAGATGTTTATGTAATTGTGTATATACTTTCTTCCGTTGTTAAATATGATGGCCATTTCTTTGCAGAAACTGCCGTTTATAGTGTAAGTCCAAAGTTTAGGTACGGTGTATTTGCTAGTTACAAAAGGATACATGGGATGACTAAATCAGCCTTTAACATTACTCAGTAAATTTTAAAACCTAAAATTGTTACCTAAAGGTGTGTGTCTGTAAAAAGTTTGCATAGCAATTCCCCCTGTGAAGGTGCATATACATGTGTTCTGTGCGAATGGGGCAAAAACAAATGTTATTAGGTGATTTACTGGTCGATTGTTTATCCTTGATTTAAAACAGAAAGTACTGCATTTGGCCCCTAGATGACAAATATGATATTCTAGGAAATTCCTGGGCTACTTCATGCTATCTAGTGGCCCAATTCGGTATCTTCTGTTTACAATTTTTAAATTTACACCCCAAAGTGTCTGTAAAAATCAACAGTAGCTACACATCAGCATTGCTTAGACACCAATCATTCAAATAATGCTTTAAATTTTCTGAAGGTTATATTCATGGTCACATGACCACTCGGTTCCTGTCAATTATTTCAGCTCTGTGGGAGGAGGGTGACTCCACCACTCTGCAGTATCTTGCTGTATTGACAGTGATAGGCAGTCTCTGTCAAGCTACAGAAAGGTGCAGGCTGGGAGCCATGGCTGCCTGTACAGCCGCAGGCATTATTACCTGTACACTGATTCAGGGTCAGAGCTGGATGGCGCGACAACAATAAACTAAGTAGTGCCCTGTGGTTTATGTTGACCTGATGATCCAGGAAGCTGAGGCTGCTAGCAGGATCACCAGGTAATTCAGGCATTGAGAGGAAAATAATAAGAAAGGGCATTAGGCTGGGTTCACACTTATGTGAATTGGTTGGAGTTTTCCCTGCATTCAATTTGCCTCTGAGGAGAGTGTGACCGTCTCTCAATGGAGTCGGTTCACACAGCTCTGGGGCGGCCGCAGTCCACATTTGGAAAGGGCCCTGTGCGTCTTTGGCTCCGAATCAGGTGCAAATTCAGGCAAAAATTCAGACCTGATTCGCACCTGAATCGGTGAACAGGGACTCACCAGACCCCCCGCTGGGAGCCGCAGCATGTGTGAACCCAGCCTAAATAAAAACAATGACTATATTATATTTGTGTGGTCACCTCTGTTCTCCCAGTTTATGAGTGTAGATAGTAATGGAGCAGTAGCAGGCTGATTAGCTCCTCTGTCTGCTCTCTCCTCCTATCAGTGCAGTAATTGTCAGCTTGTGTGTACAGTAGTTTACCTGCTTTGCTGGCCTCTATCTCCCAGTCTGCTGGATATAATTCTATTACACAACACATTACAGAATGTTGATACCAAGACCAATTTGGATAATTACACTAGTTGCATATCTAATTGTAATGAAAATATATCTGCATTAATTTGTGCTTTACTTATCTGCCTAAAGGTTAGCTTTTTTAGTTTGTCACCTTTTAATATTTCCATGCATGCAAATACATTCAAACCACTTGGGTACTGCTTGTCGTCTATCTATGCCACTTATGCTCTTCAGTCCTAAGACTCATGCACATGGGCCAGCTGTGCCCTTTCAGTGGAATTGCAGCCATATTTGCTCCACTAGGTCCAGCGTACAGTCTGCCATTACCATGAAGGCCTGTGCAGTGCTATACTCGTGTATATGGCGGTACTATCGTGAACAAAACATAAAACATGTTCTGTATTTTTTTAAAAATAGCAAGTATGCATGATATCTTGGTTATGTTCCTTCCCAAAGGCAATATGCTGTAGAAATGTAAAGAGAGAATTTAGGTTATAATTTTCCCCATGAACTTCTGGGACTAGGTGTGCCTCAGACTGTACTAAAATAATTGTCACCTTTCCCAGAAGTAGATGACAAAGGAATGTGACTGACCCAACAATGCTAGGTCTGGTTTTATTATATATTCATGTTTGTGTTCTTACCAGTAAGATATACTGTAACTATCCATTAGACAAGAACCTCCACTATAACAAAACCTCTGCATTTCGTAGAAAACGTGTGACGTGAAAGCAGCTCTCTGGCCTTCATATTACATAGCGTTTTCACAATGAATTGATTCCAGAGAAGTATTTGAGGTACTTCTATATAATAATACTTTAGCGGAGTGCCCATTTAGTCTCTAGGCTCAGATGCAGACCTCTTGAACTCCATTTCCCACAACTCCCTTGGTATCTGGATGCGCCCAAGCAAGATTCATTTCTTGGCTACCCTTCCTTGGTAAGGTCACACCCAATGAGGCAGAGGTAGCTGGGCAAGTGATCCAAAGCCAGGTAAGCAGCCCACCATCATAAGAACCAGCATGTGAGCCTAATAGCATGCAGTGGGCTTCTAAGGGAAGCCCCTCCCCAATTGCTACCAAAAATTTCCAGTTCGAATCCCATGGGATGGTGCTTTGTCCTTGTGCCTTGCATCCCTTCAGCTGTTCACCTGTGGTACCAGAGCTACCTTGGACTTCACTGATAGATATGCTGTTTATGAGGATAATTATAACTAGCTGTCTGATTACTGTTTTACTGAAGAAGTGATTCTCAGTTGGACCTTAGCACCCCAGATGTTTTGAAACTACATTTCCCATGATGCTCAACTACACTGCACAGTGCGTGGGCATCTTGGGAAATGTAGGTCCAAAACCTCTGGAGTGCCAAGGTTTGTCATCACAGTTATAGCGTCTTATAGAGACATTGGGGTTGATTTACTAAAGGCAAATCCACTGTGCACTAAAATGCACTGCAAATGCACTTGGAAGTACAGTCATGTAGTTCTGAGGGGAAGATCTGAAATGAGGGGAAGCTCTGCTGATTTCTATCATCTAATCGTGTGCAATCAACAAATGCAGTTTTTTATTTTCCTTGCATGTCCCCCTCAGGTCTACAGCGACTGCACTTCCAAGTGCACAGTGGATTTGCCTTTAGTAAATTAACTCCTATGTTACGCAATCACATGTTACCCTGATTGAGCCACAGAGACATTGCTGTGAATAGTTCATGCTTGTGAAGCTTTCTTAACCTAGGTTCACACTGATGCAGGTTAGAACAGCTGAACTCACATGATTTCTAACTGGCAATGCAGTCCGACTTTGGGGGCGATTTGACAGACATCTGTGCGGGTTCATGCACGTCTATTCAAATCACCCCCAAACTCTCCAAAAGTAGTACAGGAACTACTTTTTGAAATTGGTGCGGCGCCACAAAGTCGACATGTCATATTGCATGCCAAATCGGCCCAATGTGGACATGGGCTTAATCGGTTTTGTATTATTCTGCAGTGTATGCATGCTCTTTGCCATTCTGACTCCATTTTGCATTAGTGACTCTAACTTTGCATCGGTTTAGTATTCTATTATAATGCTAAGCTGTGGTGGTCTGCTCTCCTGTGTAGGGAATTCTGCTGCTAAGATGTCATGAAACCATAGTAAACATTCTGCCATGTAACCTAAGCAAACGTTCATGTCTTATCTGTTACCTACCTTTGCTGCATGTGTCCAGTTAAAGGCCTCCCTCACCTGTGAGCTTTAGTAGGCCTTCCTCAGCTGGCCTCCGCCCCAGGCCTTAATTGGTAACAGGATATAAGCCTGGCAGTACAAGGCTGTATGGCTGATCAACGTTTGTCCGTGTTTGGCTTGTGTCTGTCTCTTCGGTTGCTCTGAATCTTATCCGTAATCTGATCCTTGGCTTGTCTGACTTCTCCTTCCTGCCTGTTACCTTGACCTTTGGCTTGTCTTCGGTTTCTCCTGTCTTTTGGTTGTCCCGACCCTTTGCTATTCTTCGGACTATTCTCACTGTTCCTGTGCCGCTGCTTCCCCTCTCCCACCTGGGGCCAGCTGAGCGTGAGCTAGGGGACCCTGGCGACCGTGACCTGGATCCAGTTGCAGCCAAATCCATCCTCACCACTAGAGGCTCTGGGTAACACCCACTGGATCTTAGACTCCGCTCCCTGGGGAAACCGATGCACTAGCTCCCTGAGTTTCAGTGTCCGTGCTCAAGGGAGCCCTCGTCCCGTATCAGCCGTAGCAGATACGTAGCAGCAGTAGCAGCAGTCAGCCATAGGTCCACAACCTTGCGCGCACTTCACAACCTTAGCGTGCGCTTCACATTCCTGCGGTGCACATCCATCACCTGACCTCAGGCGCCGTGACATAAGAGCAAGGTTCTTTGCTATTTAGACAGCTATTTAGAACTGATTTTATGTTAGGAACAGTTTCCTATGTGCCCAAGAAAGTTCTTCACTTAGAGTGTGCCGCATTGACATGGTGGCTAGTAGCATGATGAAAGATGAGTACTATCCTAAAGAATATTTTTTATTGTCGTACATTTATATTTATATATATATATTATGTAAGATTGGGGTTATCCGAATCAAGCGGTAGGTGCGTTTTCAATGAGTGCGCCAGTCCAAAGCAGTATTTTTAAGGGTATGGTAGCCCACTTTTGTTTAAAAGAACGGAAAAGTTCACAAAAGACATCAGGGGCCCAGGCAGGGGGTTCCACCATTACTGTGACTTGCACAATCAGAGTACTTCAGCCTCCTGGCTTACTTACTCTATTGCCACACGGCTGCTTCAGGCCTCCAGCCTAGGCCTAAGGTCTGCTTCTCAGACCAACAGAGTTCCTTAGAATCAAGCTCTCTCCTAGCTTACTCACGATCCACTCCTTGCTGCTCTGTCACAGAATAAGCCTGCCTCCTGCAGACATGCACACGCTGGCTGCCCCCATACAGCCTCTGACTCCTGCAGAGGAATGGAAGTCCACATGACTCCCACGCATAGACCTTCTGTCTGTTGGGTGGGGGCCTGAGCCATAGTCAGGTCACAACTAAATAGCCCAGCACACAGCTGTGCAATCAGCGTGACTGTCTATCAGGGCTGGGCTCAGCTCTCCCTTCTCAGAGCAAGGTGCTCAGCTGAGGGTCAATTGCCAGTCTCAGCTTCTACTTGGATCAGATCGCAAATGCCTTCACTTTGGTGTTTTCTCTTATGTTCATTGACAGACGCAGCCTCTATTCATGACACATGGGGTTTATGCACATCCTACTAGGAGTAGAATAGGCAAAAAGGAAAAAGCAAGCTGGCCCCTCCCAGGGGGCCGTCCTCACTCAGCATAAAACCCCCCAGCTCTGCATAGCATATCAGTTTCTTTATGCCTAGGGTAAGGAGTTAGACCTGGTTCCCTGCTGGGTTCTGCGGTTCCCCATTTTTCTTCCTTTTTCAAGCTATGTGATGAAGACTGCTATCAAGTAGCCAGCTGGGGCATAGAGGATACCTCAAATCCTGAAATCTCCCCAGCACGGCCGACCGATGCGAGCTACCCTTAGCTTTAGCGGGGTCCGCTGCATCGTACCCGTTGCGTGCGGGGGGGCTAGAGGGTGAACCCCACTTGCGTCCGAGGGACCGGGCTGGGCCAGTTGACTTCCATTTGTGGAGAGTTTTTCGCCCGGGGGGGTACAGAGCTGTGCCAAGGGGGTGACAAAAAAGTGTCCACCCCCCCCGCCTTCCTCTGAAGAGGAATCTGAACCGGATGGGGCCTCTGTGGTCACAGGGTCCCACGTGGAGCTCTCAGATGGTGAACTGGCGCCCTCGGACGGTGAGGAAGACCAATGGCACGCGAAAGGGCGCTGGTGGCCTTCCCGATCACCAATATCCATGTCATTGCGGCTGAACCCAGCCGGGGAGTCGCAGGAGAATGCCCACTTGTGGGTCCTTTAAGCCGTCACGGACCCCTGAGGCATGTTCTTATGTCCAATTTTTTGACCAGTTTTGTGTATAAGGAATGGCAGCGTCCGCAGAATTCCTTTTTCACTGCCCAAATGTTTTCTCTGTGCGCTATCCTTTTGAGGACAGTTTTTTGCAGAAGTGGGCATCCCCCGCAGTGGACCCTCTGGTGGCTCGCCTGAATAAGGCGATGACCATTCCCTTGGAAGGGTGTCCATCTTTTAAGGTTCCGGCCGATGGGCGGATGGAGGGTATCCAAGGTTTTGTTCTTGGTGGCGGGGACGGCCATGAGGCCAGCTCTGGCGTCGGCCACGGCGGCACAGCCACTTACGAAATGTGCGACAGGATTGCACAGTGTTTGGGCTGCAGGTGCTCCCCTGAGGCCTTGCAGCGGGCTGACCACCTGATACAGGGTCTCCAGTACCTGTGTGTTGCAGCCTTGGACCTGCTCCTCATGCTGTCACAGATGTCTGTTTTTGCAGTCATTATCAGATGGTTGCTGGGGTTGCGGTGTTGGTCGGGTGACCACACGTCCAAAAAGGGCCTCACGGACCTCCCTTTTCAGGATGGTAGGCTCTTCGGTGTGCAATTGGGTGAAGTCATTAAGAATTTCACCGGGGGGGAAAGAGTGCCTTTCTTCCAGAACCCAAGCCGCGGGATTGCCGCCGTAAGCAGGGTCCTTCATTCTTGGCCCAGAAGCTTTTTTTTTTTTCGTGCGCCCGGTCTAGCAGGCAAGGGGCTCAAGGCCCAGCAGCCTGCCTCGGGGTCTGATAAGCATCCCTGGCAGCGCAAGCCCGAAAAGACTGAGGACAAACCCTCCTCCCCATATGGGTTGCCCCTCTCGGGTGGGGGGCTGACTTCTGGGGTTCACAGACAGATGGGCTGCTCGCATTTCCGACCGGTGGGTACGGGAAGTGGTGTTCTCCCGGTACAGGATAGAGTTCAGCACTCTACCTCCAGACAGGTTCTTCCCATCGAACCTGAGGCTTCCGCCGGGGCATCAGGAAGCTCTCTTAGGGGCTGTCCGGACGCTGTCCGAACAAGGAGTGATTGTGCCGGTCCCTCCGTTGGAGAGGTTCCGCGGCTTCTATTCAAACCTCTTTGTGGTGCCCATAAAGGGGTGGGAAGGATTATATTGCCTGGTGTGAGACGGGTTGGAACCCCCCGCTCTTTCTCTATATCCCGGGTGCTGGCCTTCTTGCAGCAAGGCCTGGACACCAAATTGGTTTTGAGTACACTCAAAGGTCAAATTTCGGCTCTGGCGATTCCCTTTTCAATGGCCTTTAGCTATGCATTCTTTGATACGTATATTTTTACAGGGTGTACGTCATGTAGCTCCTCAGGTACGGTCGCCGTGGGCACCGTGGGATTTAAATTTAGTACTTTTCATACTGCAGAAACCGCCATATGAGAAAATCAGGGATATTCCCTTACAATTGCTGTCACAAAAGGTGGCTTTTTTGGTGGCCATTACATCCGCTAGGCGGGTGTCGGAGTGGGCGGCTTTGTCATGTAGGTTCCCTACTTGGTCCTTCATAAGGATAAGGCGGTGCTGCACCCTTCTCCTTCGTTCCTACCGAAGGTGGTTTCCTCTTTTCACATTAATGAGGACATTGTTCTCCCTTCATTGTGTCCACACCCGTCTCATACCAGGGAGGTTGCTTTGCACTCTTTGGATGTAGCAAGGGCTCTGCGGGTGTATTCGTAGGCTACAGCTTCTTTTCGAAAGTCTGATGCTTTGTTTGTACTGACGGAAGGACCGCGCAAAGGTTTGGTGGCCTCATCAGCAACTATATCCCGTTGGATCAGACAGACTGTGACCCATGCCTATACTGTTCGGGGCCAAGAACCCCCTTTTCCGGTCACGGCTCATTACACCAGGGTGATTGGCACTTCCTGGGTTTTCAGACACCAAGCCTCGGTGTCTCAGTGTGCAAGCGGCTACATGGGCCTCGGGGCACACTTTTGTTAAAATTTTACAAGGTGTTGTGTCAGCATCCGTGGATGCTGCTTCTGGCCGCAAAGTTTTGCAGGCGGCAGTATAGGCGCGGCTGGCGCCTCCTGAGAGGATTCTGTTGAACTTACCGTAAAATCCTTTTCTCTGAGTTCATTGACAGACGCAGCACCCACCCCTCTGTGTTGTGTCATTTTTCAGAGAATATGAATGAGAACACAAAAACATTTCTTTCACTCATGGTTAGTGTTTGGCTGAAGCCATTTATTATCAATCAGCTGTGTTTACTCTTTTTAAATCATAATGTCAACAGAAACTACCCAAATGATCCCGATCAAAAGTTTACATACCCCAGTTCTTGGCCTTGTGTTTTGGATCATTGTCATGTTGGAATGTCCAAGTACATCCCATGCGCAGCTTCCTGGCTGATGAATGCAAATGTTCCTCCAGTATTTTTTGATAACATACTGCATTCATCTTGCCATCAATTTTGACCAAATTCCCTGTGCCTTTGTAGCTCACACATCCCCAAAACATCAGCGATCCACCTCCGTGTTTCACAGGCCTTGTTGACTCCTCTCCAATTGTAGGGTTTATGGTTGTGGCCAAAAAGCTCAATTTTGGGCTCATCACTCCAAATGACCTTGTGCCAGAAGGTTTGAGGCTTGTCTCTGTGCTGTTTGGCGTATTGTAAGCGGGATACTTTGTGGCATTTGCGTAGTAATGGCTTTCTTCTGGTGTCTCGACCATGCAGCCCATCTTTCTTCAATTGCCTCCTTATTGTACATCTTGAAACAGCCACACCACATGTTTTCAGAGAATCTTGAAGTTATTTGTGGGTTTTTCTTTGCATCCCAAACAATTTTCCTAGCAGTTGTGGCTGAAATTTTAATTAGTCTACCTGACCGTGGTTTCGTTTCAACAGAACCCCTCATTTTCCACTTCTTGATTAGAGTTTGAACTCTGCTGATTGGCATTCTCAATTCCTTGGATATCTTTTTATATCCCTTTCCTGTCTTATACAGTTCAACTACCTTTTCCCGCAGGTCCTTTGACAATTCTTCTGATTTCTCCATGACTCAGAATACAGAAAAGTCTGTGCAGCACTGGATGAAAGAGGCTAGGGACTGTCAGGATTCCAGAAACTCATTGATCTTTTATACACACACACACACACACACACATACACACACACACACACACACACACTAATTACAAGCAAACAGATCACAGGTGAGGATGGTTACACTTTAATAGCCATCCAAACCCCTTTGTGTCAACTTGTGTGCATGTTATCAGGCCAAAATCACCAGGGTATGTAAACTTTTGATCAGGGTGATCGGGTTTGATCATTTGGGTAGTTTCTGTTGTCATTATGATTTTAAAAAGTACCATGAGTGAAAGAAATGTTTTTGTGTTCTCATTCATATTCTCTGAAAAATGGCCAAGAAATCATAAATTCTGCCAGGGTATGTAAACTTATGAGCACAATTGTATATACATAAAAAGTGTCACTGTAAAAAATGAAGTGCTTTTTAAGGTGAAATAGATCATTGCTGTTGTGTGCTCCTCTAAAAAACACTAAATTGCATACCGTGTTATCATCACAAAGAATATTTCTGATTCAGCTTTCTTTAACATATATTCTAGTTTTGTCAGCTGTGTAACAGAAAAACCTGTTGAACTTGGAGGAGCAAAGCTTTCTGCTAAAAAGGTTTTCCTTAAGAGGAACACCTATACAGAGCCAAGCAGCCATGGCTCCTTGCTGATCACTACTGAGATTTATGTATATACAGTACCTCACACTATATATATATATATATATATATATATATATATATATATATATAGTACACCCCTCACATTTTTGTAAATATTTTATTCTATCTTTTCATGTGACAACACTGAAGAAATGACACTTTGCTACAATGTAAAGTAGTGAGTGTAAAGCTTGTATAACAATGTAAATGTGCTGTCCCCTCAAAATAACTCAACACACAGCCATTAATGTCTAAACTGCTGGCAACAAAAGTGAGTACACCCCTAAGTGAAAATGTCCAAGTTGGGCCAAATTAGCCATTTTCCCTTCCCGGTGTCATGTGACTCATAAGTGTTACAAGGTCTCAGGTGTGTGAATATTTGGTGTTATCGCTCTCATTCTCTCATACTGGTCACTGGAAGTTCAACATGGCACCTCATGGCAAAAGGATGTGAAAAAAAAGAATTGTTGCTCTACATAAAGATGGCCTAGGCTATAAGAGAATTGCCAAGACCTTGAAACTAAGCTGCAGCATGGTAGCCAAGACCATACAGCAGTTTATGGAGGTGGAGGAACGCAAGGTCTCTAACATCCACCAGCTCTGTGATGTCGTCATGGAGGAGTAGAAGAGGACTCCAGTGGCAACCTGTGAAGCTCTGGTGAACTCCATGCCCAAGAGGGTTAAGGCAGTGCTGGAAAATAATGGTGGCCACACAAAATATTGACACTTTGGGCCCAATTTGGACATTTTCACTTAGGGGTGTACTCACTTTTGTTGTCAGCGGTTTAGACATTAATGGCTGTGTGTTATTTTGAGGGGACGGCAAATTTACACTGTTATACAAGATGTACACTCACTACTTTACATTGTAGCAAAGTGTAATTTCTTCAGTGTTGTCACATGAAAAGATAGAATAAAATAGTTACAGAAATGTGAGGGGTGTACTTACTTTTGTGAGATACTGTGTGTATATATATATATATTGTATATATTATATCATTTTCACTTTTTTCCCACAAAGGATAAATACTTTGGAGGCAGGTTAACTAGACCTTTAAAACCATGTTACATATTACACCCATATTTAAGGTCTAACCTGAAACATGCTGCCAAGTGGACCCCCACACCCCTCCCCCAAAGAGGCCCCCTTTCCTCTCCAGCAGCTGTCAGATTTGAAATGTGCGGGGCTCCGCCCTTACAGCCACATCATTCATTCATATAGATCCGTGAATGGATAAACTACAAGCCCTGTCTGCCACACAAGCAGATGGATTACCAGTTCTTAGTGGACCACACTGCACACATATTCCATTGACACATATTCTAGCACTCTAACTACAAGCCTTAACCTCAGTACCTCAGTTCAGACATAGAGCAGGAAGGAGAGTCTTTAGGAGCCTGGCATTGCACCCGCAATCGACTGGTTACAATTCTTTGCTGGTTGTTTTGAAAAGAAATTAATCCTGAGCATTATACATTTTTTTTTTTTGCAAAAAGTGGACTTACTCTGTCATATATATGCGTGTACACGTATATGTGTGTGTGTGTATATATATAATTATTATAGGTATTGTACAGGATGCCAGTCATGTGTCCTGGACAGCAGGTATGTTTTCCCATTATTTGGGTTATGGTCCCTTTGACCGGTTCCCGACCGCGTACTGTATATTTACTGCTGCAGTGTGGCGCTGTCTTGCTAATCGCCGCTTATATGCACGTGCGCAGTTAGTGGGCGGGAGCACGCCGGTGGCGCGCTCTCGTGCCCGCCGCACTCTGCGGGAGGGTGCCTGCCACTCGGGTGGACCCGATGTCCGCCAGCGAGCCACGATGACCTGCCAGAGAGAGAGAACTGGGAACCACCGATGTAAACACGGCAGTTCCCTGCTCTGTCAGTGGGCATGTAAGAGATCTACTGATCCGTGTCACTTGGATCAGTTAGATCTCTTATGCCTATGGCAGCCCAGCCCCCTCCGCAGTTAGAACACAGTTAACCCCTTCACTGCTGCCTTAGTGTTAACCCCATCACTGCCAATGACATTTACACAGTAATCAGTGGATATTTAAATTTCTGATCGCTGTATAAATGTCATTAGTCCCAAAAAAGTGTCACAAATGTCCGACATGTCCGCCCTAATATCAAAGGCCCGATAAAAATCGCAGATCGCGCCATTACCAGTAAAAAACGCCAGAAATGAATTCTCATGGTTTGTAAACGCGGCAACTTTTGCGCAAACCAATCAATAAACGCCAATTGTGATTTTTTTTTTTACCAAAAATATGAGGAAGAATATAAATCGGCCAAAACCAATGAATAACCAATGATCAAATACCACCAAAAGAAAGCTCTACTTGTGGGGGAAAAAAAGGACGGAAATTTAGTTTGGGTACAACGTCGCACTACTGCGCAATTGTCAGTTAAAGCGTCACAGTGCCGAATCGCAAAAAGTGCTCTTGTCCTACAGTAGGAAATCCTTCCGGGGGGTGAAGTGGTTAAGGGGGACAATAGGGTGAGGAGTTCTTGGGTAGAGCGGTTGAAGAGGAGAGAACTGATGTACAGTATTTTCAGGATCGGTAAGTCCTCATTTGGAACCTGGAATTCAGAAGTTCATAGACAAACTGGGTTTCAGATGCTGATTATGGAGACTTTGGGTTAAACCGCCTGCAAAGGAAGCTTGAAAAGGGGCAGGAACGAGTCAGCACCCGTCTGTGAGGTAGTGTGGAGAGGTTCACAGTTGTGAGAAAGTGTGGACTATCTGAGGACTGAGACATGGTTTTGCTGAGCTCCTGTGGCATTAGCCTGAAGCAAACAAGAACCCCCAAACCCTAGTGTGGGACTGGCATACTGGCGGTGAGTCATTCTGTTGTTTTCCTTGTATCAGAATGATGCCCATCATGTATATAAACAAATGCAGCCACCACATCTAAGGACTGAAAACTGCCGTAGTATATTCAGTTTTTGTTCATAGGTTTTTTTTATATACACTTTAAGCCAATTAATAGTTCAAGGTGTTCATGCAAACTCTTGCTTTACAAAATTTACTGGGCCTTGTCTACCAGAACAAAGGAAAACAGAATCCATGGCATCCAGTGAGAATGTAGCTGACAACATGTAATGCAGGTAGAAAACTGGAAACAAGCACCTCACTGGTTGGAGTGGACAATGGTCTGATTTTCTCTTGTCCATTTGTTTTATATATAAGGCCCACTGTCAGATACATAGTCAGTGCACATTATACAGTGTTTATGTCATTGTCCATCCAGCAGCCTTGTAGTAGTTCAGTGTGGGAGTTTAGTGGGAATAAAGCAAAAACGTCACTTGAATGAATCATCACTACACACCCCTGTGTAACGACAGTCCTCAACCCTGATACCTCATTGTACGAACATAAGCATTGTCTGTAACCAGGTGCAACAATGTATTATACATTAGGTAATCCCATATGTAGACCTAAAAATATACTCATTGTAATTAGTTTAACCTGAAGCTGTATCTTAGAGGAAGTAAACTTCCATTACTAAATTTTACCTAAAGGTAAGCCTATGATAAAGCTTACCAATAGGTACTGTAAATATCTCCTAACCAAGCACCATTTAGGAGCTATTAACTGTACATGCAGCCAGTGACATCATGGGCGCATGCGCTCTGAAGGCCACCCATGCTGTTCCTTCAGAGCCCTGTGCCGTGACCGGCGGCTCACGCACAGATGCTCCGACCAGTCACAGAGCCGGAGTCCGCCAACCCAGAAGCAAGGCGGATAAAGATGGAAGCCGCCTCCAGTGATGACATTGCGTTGCTGGAATGCTTTGTTTTTATGTAAGTTTCACACAATGTGCTAGTATGTGATGCATACTAGCACATTATGATATTACTTTGCAGGTAAGAATAAAAAAAACATCCAGCGGTTTACAACCGTTTTAACAGGATTAACTTTAGTGGTTCACTGTCACAAGGTGTAAATTGTTTATGCCTCCTTCACACAGACAATTATACGCGCGCACACCAGATTCCAGCAGCAAGAATCAGCAGAGTCTTGTGATACGAGAACAGCGGTAGCCATTCGGCCTGTAAAATGAATGACAGACTGAGAAGGCCGCTCACATTTTGTGTTTATCTTCCCACCCAATCAGTTACCTGTGGGGTCCTCCATAATGCAGGTGACATGGAGGAGACTTAAAAGTGGCTTGCATCTGCCAGTTGGTTGAACCTGGCTGACCTGTGTGGTTTTTATGCTAACTATGTAACCTACCTAAAGTTTAAAAAAAGCGAGTGAATCCAAAGCGAATGTTAAGAACAGTAGGTAGCCAGGCAGCCATGAGGCAAGGTGAGAAGCTTGTCCCATGACCCACCTAGACCAAATTCTTGACTGGGGTGTGGTAGGAACAGCTTGTGTGTGGCACACTGATGAAACCTCTGAATAGTCCTGACTAAAAGGATTCAGTCCTTTAAAAGGACTTACTGTAGTTCCCGTGGTTCCCAGTTGCAGTACTCAAAACTAAGAAACAACAAAATGTATGCACAGCACAGAAGTTTCACCATGGGATGACATGGGATATTAATTATAGATGTGTATTTTCAGTTAGCTATAATAAGTCCTCCTGGGTTCACAGTGTGACAGCGCCATAATACATGCACATTATGTCACATATTAACATGTGTTGTGTTAAGGCAGCCAATTCATTTTAACCACTTCAGCCCCAAAAGGATTTCCCAGGTTAGGACCAGAGCACTTTTTGCGATTCGGCACTGCGTTGCTTTAACTGACAATTGCACGGTCGTGCGATGTTGTACCCAAACAAAATTTACGTCCTTTTTTTCCCCACAAATAGAGCTTTCTTTTGGTGGTATTTGATCACCTCTGTGTAATTTCTGATCACCGCTATAAACAAAAGAAGAGCGACAACTTGTTTTTCTTACCTTTTGCTAAAATACAAATCCAAAAAAAATATAAAAAAACATTTTTTTCATCGGTTTTGGCCGATTTATATTCTTCCTCATATTTGTGGTAAAAAAAAAAATCGCAATCGGCGTTTATTGATTGGTTTGCGCAAAAGTGGCCGCGTTTACGGATGATGAGAATTCATTTCTGGGTCTTTTAAAAATTTTTTATTTTTTACTAGTAATGGCGGCGATCTGCGATTTTTAGCGCTACTGCTATATTGGGGCGGACATGTCGGACCCTTTTGACACTTTTTTGGGACCAATGACATTTATACAGCGATCAGAAATTTAAATGTCCACTTATTACTGTATAAATGTCATTGGCAGTGAAGGGGTTAACCTGCAGGGGGAGATCTAGGGGTTAACTGTGTTCCCTGGGTGTGTTCTAACTGTGGGGGGGCTGGGCTGCCATGGGCATAAGAGATCTAACTGATCAGTAGATCTCCTATGCCTGCACTGACAGATCGGGGAACCACCGTGTTTACATCGGCAGTTCCCCGTTCTTTTGCTGTGGCCGCTCATCGCGGCTCACCGCGGGCATGCTCCTCAGGAGCATGGCGGCCACCCGCAAATCGCTGCTTATTTACGGCGATTCGCGGGAAGCATCCACACTGCCGCAGTAAATATACTGCGCGCGGTGCAGAAGCAGTTAATGTGTGCCAATGCGCTGCATCACAAGCAAAACTGCACCTCACCCTTTTCGAGGGAAGCGGCACACGCTTGTGCATTGCTAGATATTGAGGAGCACTACTGTGCAGGCACATCACCTTATTGCATCGGGATGCCATCAAAAATCAATGGCACTTCAGTACCCAGACACCACACCGCAGCACAATATGTGAACCAACCCTTAAAGTCAGTGGCGGCTGGTGCTCAATTATCTTGGGGGGGCGGCCTCGGGACTTGAGGGATTTTTATGATGTTTAATATTTTTGTGAAACTAGATCCAATTTTAAAAGTCCCTTGAGTCTTTATAATATTTCCATTGAGACAACATGCAACATTTAAAAGAGAAGTGCGGGATAAATAAAAAACAAAACAAAATTCATACTCCCCTTTGTGGCTGCAGCATCCATCCGATGCTGCAGCTGTCCCTGCCGGCTCTAACACAGAGAACTGAGTAATCACATGACTGCTTATTGCTGTGTTCTCAGGCTTCAGTGAGCAGAGAGCGGTGACTGTCTTTCACTGGCTCTCTGCTCTGCCACTCCAGTGCTCACTGGAGCTCCAGGATGTGGAAGGGACAGGAGAAGCTGGCTGAGGCTCTAAGAGGCTGAGTCAGATGCCGGTCAGGCAACTGGGTGGATCCTAACATTGTTGTCGGGATGGATTTATAAATTGTCTATAATAGTATGCTGCATATATAACATAATCGATACAAAGAAAATTTTTTTTGAGGCACTGTTCACACCATGTAATTTAAAATACAAATAAACTTTATTACAAAATTACAACATTAAAATCTCCATAAAACCATGTATTTTTTAGATTCTCTCTAACTGCCATATTGTTTGTTGTACATTCAACCATAATCCCTTAAATCAGGTGATAACGTTCAACCTTCTATAAGCTTGTCATCAAAAAAATATTTATATGGCTCAACATGTTTCCTGGATCATAGTCCACTTCTACAGGAGCTGGCATTGGAGATTAATTAAGAAAAACTCTAACATTTCAAAAATAGAAACAGTTAAAATAATAATTCCAAATATCCATATGCTGACTGCAGTAACCTATAAAACCCCTGGGGGTGTTGCTGTTGGTTTGGGGGACCTAAAAAGGGGGACACAGTAAAATGGAAAGCACCCACCAGGCATCCCAGGATTCCCTTCTCTCCTCTTCCTATTTCACTTACAAGGTGGCACTTGGATTATCAATATTCTTATTGTTCATATTATTCTCCAAATTGTTGACATACAGTATACTAAAAAGGGAAATAAAAGTATTCATATACTAAGGGTCCAAAATGGAGGATTTCCCATAGATAGGAAATAGGTTTAAATAAAATGATAATTTGGCTTACATACTGTATTTGACACCCAGATAGGTGAGCCATTTAGCCGCCCACCTAAATTCTAACATTTCACATACCCAAGCCATGATGCTTTCCTTGGCTGTCAATGCTAACTTGACCTGCAAAGTTTGACATGGGTACTGCCTGTCAAACGTCTCCATTGAAGTCAATCGGAGCACACTGCAACCAAGAGATAAACACTTGGCTCATGGTTGCAGTGTGGTATTTTAATACAAATGCCCTTAGAGAAAAAAGCAGACATTCATGAGATGGACAAACGTTTGTCTTGTGGTTGTGGTGCAGTATTTTAATATAAAATCCCCTTTGAGATAAAAAAAAAAGCAGACATTCAGAAGGTGGCAGGATTGCCTACTGAATGCTTACCAGCTGCTGCTATACCACCCTCTGAAAAGTGTACCCACATTGGGAAAGTGCCTTTAGGGATCCCTGGAACCCTGGTGGAAAAGAGCTGGCCTGGATTCTTTCACCTTTTTTTAAAGGCCCTGTAACAAGAACCACGTTCTCCTTCCTGTAATAAGCACATTCTTCCTTAAAGAAGGCTTAGTTGCTGAGTTAACTCCAGATCACGTTCTTGGCAATGCAGTTTGGTTAGTAAGTGTCTGGAAGTGAAGTTGTTTTGTTTGTTTCAATCGAAACTCTGCAATTCACTTCCTTACTGACCTGTTGGATAGTTAGGGTGAACTGTGCAGTTACTGTGGGAGGGGTTGTATGATCAAAGCTTCTCATTGTACGCTCTAAATCAGGTTTAACTTCTTTGTTGTATTGGCAAGATGTATATCTGTTTGTAAAGATAGTTCTATAATTATCAAGATACAGTTAGTGAGTACCGTTAAAATAGAACTAAGGGCAAAACTTTTTTTTTTTTCATTTTGAATAAAGTACAGGAGGGTTCTAACCCCTGTCATTTGTGTCCCATTGGGAAGATCCCTGGTTGTCACCATAACTACTGTCCCCATTGAATGATTTATACGGTATGTCCTGTGTTTCCTGTTTGTCCTGTATATCCCCTGGTGGCTACCCAAAATTTGGGATTTCCCTGCACTCTCTGTGACTTTGGTAAACGGGACAAATGGAGAAGGTGAATCTCAGGGCACTGATAGCAATCAAAACAAAAAAAAGTTTTGTCTTTTAGTTATACTTTAGGGCCCTTTCACACGGGCTTGTCCATTTGCGGACTCGGGGATCGATCTGCTGATCCCCGCTGAGCAGGCGGATGACGGATCCGTCTCCGCTCACTGTGTGGAGACAGATCTGTCAGAGCCCCGCTGTCCTCTATGGAGATCGGATGAAAACACATCCGCTTGTCCGTGTAAGTCCAATCCGCTCCAATCCAATTCTACAGACGGATGGAAAATGGGGATTCCATCCATATGGCTTTCAAGGACAGGATCGGAGAGCGGCGGATGTCAGCAGACATGTCACCGCTGACATCTGCCGCTCCATAGGGCTGCATGGAGCGTCCATTCAGATCCACCTGAAAAACTGACAGGCGGACCTGAACGGAACAAAAAGGGGCCTTACAACTACAGTTATATCTTGTTTCAGTTCATTTTGGGTACTTTATTAGGTACACTTGATCATTGATACAAATAGCCAAACAGCAAAGGATATGGCTTCAAACCTCAAATAGTTAAAGCATGCAAATATAATTAAAATGGACCCCTCTGTATTTTTAATCTCTAAGAAGACATTTCTAACAACAGTATCCATTTTTTAAATCTGTACCTTTTTATCATCAAAGCAGCATGTGAGTCCAAGGCACCTGATTTTGTTGAAATGACACTCTCAGCCTACTGCAAACAGGAGGAAGCATTTTCTTAACCTGGCCATTGGCTAATTGATTTTTTTTTATTCAGCTTGTAGGACAATCTACATAATTACACAATTAATCAGTTTGACCAGTTTAACCATGGAGAGAGGAGAGCAGCGCCATCTAAGTGTAGCAACAAACACCTTTATTCCAAATATAAAAGAGGAACTCTGTAAGGAACCATCCGGGCCCATTAGAAGGCCTATGCGCGGGTGCACGTAGTGTGTGCGTGTGTCCGTGCGCGTTTGCGCGCGCTTGTATGGCCGGCATTGGCTCCAAAACAGCCATTTAAGCCCTCAGCACCCTGCAGTCAGTGCTGTCTGTTCTACAGCGTTCCTGCACCTGTAACCCCAGCGTTTGTTCTGAGAGACTTCCTGCACCTGTGACCCCGGCTTCCCCTTTGGACTTTGTTTACCTGCTGCCTGCCCTGACCTTCAGCAAGCCTACGACTATTCTTCTGCCTGAACCCCTGTACTTCTGTTGCCCGCACGTTGCCGATCCTGCCTGTACCCGACTATCCACCAGCGTGAACCACTTGTACCGCACCGCCAGCTTGTTACCAACTTGGCCTGTACCACCACTCTTCTGCCTGCACAAGCTCCTGTGGACCTTCACCTATCATCTGTGACCAAGTCCAACCCTTGTGCCCCCCTGTGCTCCTGAGTTCCCTGTCCCCACCATCAGGGGCTCTCGAACCTGGGTCGTAAGAGAGGTAGCCCCCGCATAAGTCAGACTCAACCACCAGGTATGTGATAGCAACGGACAGCCATGTCCGAGTCTGCGCCGGGGCCCTCTGCTATGGAGGATCTGAGTGATCACCTAGCCGGCTTGACTGAAGCAGTGAAACATCTCCAGGAGGGATACATCTGCATGGAAAACCGAGTCCAGGATGTGGCTACACCCTGCACCACTGTGGCGTTTCCTACGGAGCCTAAGGTGCCCATGCCCGAGCGGTTTACGAGAGTCCGCAGGAAGTGTCGGGCGTTTCGTAACTCTTGTGAATTATACTTCTCTCTGCAGCCCCGTACCTTTTCCCAGGACACTACCAAAGTGGGCCTCGTGATTTCACTTCTTCTGGATGAGCCCCAAGCCTGGGCTCACGGCTTGCTGGAACAGAAAGCCCGGGAGACCACCAGTCTGGATCTGTTTTTCATGTCATGGCCCAGCTGTATGAGGACCCCCACCAGGCTGCAACTGCGGAAGCAGCACTTCATGCGCTCCAGCAGGGCAGCCGTCCACCAGAGGAATATGTGTCGGAGTTCCGGCGATGGAGCGCCCCTCTGCTATCAGTTCCGGCTTGGGATCCCTGAGGCGCTCAAGGATGAGCTGGCTCACATCGGGGTTCCTCACACCCTGGATGCACTGGTCAATTTGGCTATCCAGATTGACCGCCGTCTGCGTGAACGCAGAGCAGAGAGAGCCACCGGATCCCTGAGGCCTACTTGGATGATGCCCAGCCACCTGGGACCCAACCTCCTCCTCCTCTCCGCAGGACTACCTGGAGCCAATACAGATTGGGCGCCTCCGCCCCTCTCTCTCATCTGAGGAACGTCAGAGGCGCATGACCCTCAACCTGTGCCTGTATTGTGGGGGTGCAGGACATTTGATAAGTAACTGCCCCGCCAAGGCCAGTAAGTCTCCTACCACAGCCACAGGGGAAGTGCTATCTCTACCTGACACTAAGTCTCACCTGGTGCTCTTCATCTCTCTCCAGCTCCCCGACGGGAACATCCAAGTCCTAGCAATCCTGGACTCAGGGGCCTGTAGTTGCTTCGTGGATCTAGCCTTTGCCATCCAACATCCCATCCCGCTGCGACCCAAGGACCACCAGATGGTCATCCGACTGGCGGATGGGTCAATCATCAAATCTGGCACGGTGATCCACGAGACGCTCCCTCTAACCGCCAAGAAGGCTGGAGGCTATACGGAATTCCTAGTGTTGGACGTTATCGCGTTCCCCTTATTCCCAATTATTCTCGGCCTACCTTGGCTCCGGGCTCACAGCCCCCATATTGACTGGAACACCGGTGAAGTTCAGTTTCGGTCCTCCTACTGCCTCAGCCACTGTCTGGAGCGGCCCCAGGAGGACTCCCCAGCTGTGTTCTGTGTGGACTCTGACCCAGACCTGGAAGCCCGCCTTGCTGTTCCAAAAGTTTACCATGACTTCTTAGATGTTTTCAGCAAGGGCGCTGATACCCTACCCCCGCACAGGTCAAATGATTGTCCGATTCACTTGCTACATTGGCTGAAGTCCCGTTCGGCCGGATTTTCCCTCTGTCTGAAGTGGAGTTGGTGGCTCTCAAAGCCTAACTGGACAAAAATTTGAAGAAGGGTTTTATCCGGCCCTCCATGTCGCCCGCCGGAGCGGGGATCTTCTTTGTGGAAAAAAAGGATCACTCTCCCCGGCCTTGTATTGACTATTGGGACCTCAACAAGGTTACGATTAAAAACCGGTACCCGTTGCCCCTAGTTCCAGGACTTTTTCAGAGACTCGGATCAGCTACCGTGTTCACCAAGTTTGGGGCCTATAATCTGATCCGCATACGGGAGGGGGGTGAATGGAAAACGGCCTTTTGGACTCTGTTTGGCCATTTTGAGTACTTGGTCATGCCCTTCAGGCTCTGCAATGCCCCAGCCACCTTCCAACACCTAGTAAATGATGTCTTCAGAGACTACCTTGACCTATTCGTAGTTCTCTATCTGGATGACATCCTTATTTTCTCCCCCTCCTTGGAAGAACATTGCAGGCATGTGAAATGCGTATTCAGCCACCTTTGGGAACACGGGCTATACGCCAAGGCAGAAAAGTGTGCCTTGGAATGTGCCGATTTCTCTTTTGTGGGATTACACATATCCACCACGGGTACCACCATGGATCCTCAGAAAGTTACAGCCATTCTTGACTGGCCAATGCCAGTAGACAAAAAAGGAGTGCAGGGTTTCGTAGGCTTTGCCAACTTTTACATAAAGTTTATTCGGGGAATGTCTGCTTCATCTGGACCCCTGAGGCACAGGCAGCTTTCCAGGCTCTAAAAAAATGATTCACCTCTGCTCCCGTTCTGAAGCATCCCCACTCAGCGCTGCCCTACATCCTATAAGTGGACAGAGACAGGGACCAAAGGCCCTACTCCACCCCATCGCTTTTTTCTCTCGGAAGCTTACTCCACCCGAGAGAAATTATGCCGTTGGGGACAGAGAGCTACTAGCTATCAAGTCCTACCTGGAGGAATGGCGGTATCTTCTTGAAGGAGCGGACCCTGTCCTGGTCTTCACTGACCACAAAAACCTGGAGTACTTGCGTACGGCCAAAAGGTTAAGACCTCGCAAGGCTCGATGGGCCTTATTCTTTTCCCGCTTCCAGCTCCACATTACGTACAGGCCTGGGTCCAAGATCATTAAGCCGGACGCCCTGTCCAGAATGTTCCTTGAGCCTGGGGAGGCTCCCCCTCCAGACACCATCCTACCGGCCCACAGCTTCTTGCTGGTCCAGGAGGCCCTCCTAACACAAATAAGGCGGTCTCTAGCTGGCTCCTCGGTGCCCATGGACTCTGAATTGTCTGTAAAAGACGGGCTGTGGTGGTCAGGTACCTGGATCTTCGTGCCTGAGGAGTTCTGCATAGATGTCCTTGGACTTTGCCACGATAATAAGTTAGCTGGACATTTCGGCAGCCCGCACCTTCTGGTGGTCCCACATGAACGAGGACTGCAGAACCTATGTGGGTGTGTGTCCTATTTGTGCCCGAAACAAAACTGAAAGGACCAAGGCCTGGGGTCTGCTGAACCCGTTACCCATTCCTGAACATCCTTGGTCTCACATTTCTATGTATTTAATCATTGAATTGCCCCCATCCGCAGGGTTTAACACCATCTTCGTAGTGGTAGACCGTCTCACCAAGATGGCACACTTTGTCCCTATGCAAGGCACCCCCTCGGCAATGGAGACAGCCAAGATCTTCATCAAGGAAATCGTACGGCTGCACGACATTCCTAATAATATTGTGTCTGATCGGGGGTGTAGTTTACATATAGGGTTTGGAGGTCTTTGTGTGCCATCTTAGGAATTGGACTGGCATTTTCTTCGGCCTACTATCCCCAATCAAATTGCCAGACAGAGAGGACCAACCAGACCCTCGAGCAGTACTTCCGCTGCTACTCCTCGTACTCCCAGAACGATTGGGTCTCTCTGCTGCCGTTAGCCGAATTCGCCTATAACAATGCAGTCCACTCTGCCACCAAGCAATCTCCATTTTGGGCGAATCTCGGCTACCACCCCACATTCCTACCTAATGTTCTGACTGAAAGTTCCGTACCCGCTGTACAAGAGATCACCCACTTCCTGGAAAGGAACAACAGTTTTCTGCAAGAGACCCTTGCGCAAACCCAGGAGCGTGTCCCTCTATCGAAGAACATTCGATAGAGGGAGACGAAGAGAGTTGAACTTGCAGCCTGGTGATAGGGTCTGGTTGGCCACCAAAAACCTAAGACTGTCATGTCCGTCAAGGAAATTAGGTCCCAAATATATCAGACCTCTACCAGTCAAGAGGAAAATTAACAATGTGGCTTATGAGCTGAATCTTCCTTCTTCACTTAGAGTCCACCCAGTCTTCCATGTAAACCTGCTCAGACCAGTCACTAGGGATCCCTTTCCGGAGCGGAAAACAGCTCCACCAGAACCAGTCCTGGTAGACGGAGA
This sequence comes from Glandirana rugosa, assembly GCA_018402905.1. Taxonomy (NCBI): domain Eukaryota; kingdom Metazoa; phylum Chordata; class Amphibia; order Anura; family Ranidae; genus Glandirana; species Glandirana rugosa. Next base: position 214,458 of record BLSH010194871.1, read on the forward strand.
GGAGGAGCTCGAGGTGGAAACTTGTGCACGGGACTGCGTGCGTGTATGCACCGGCATTGGCGCCACAACGGCCGTTTAAGCCCTCAGCACCCTGCAGTCAGTGCTGTCCATTCTACAGCATTCCTGCATCCATGACCCCAGCGTTTGTTCTGAGAGACTTCCTGCACCTGTGACCCCGGCTCACCCTTTTGACTTTGTTTACCTGCTGCCTGCCCTGACCTTCAGCCTGCCTACAACTATTCTTCTGCCTGGTGACCCCTTGTACTTCTGTTGCCCGCACATTGCTGACCCTGCCTGTACCCGACTATCCACCAGCCTGAACCACTTGTACCGCACCGCCAGCTTGTTACTCCTGTGGACCTTCACCTATCATCTGTGACCAAGTCCAACCCTCGTGCCCCCCTGAGCTCCCTGTCTCCACCATCAGGGGCTCTCGAACCAGGGCCTTAAGAGAGGTTACCCCCACATAAGTCAGACTCAACCACCAGGTACGTGACAAACTCACAAGATGGAGAATTAAAAACGCTTGGTATAGCAGGTGATCATCTGCTTATGGAGCCAGAGTCCGTGCCACTGTGAGTGTGGGACTGATGGTTCCGGCAGCACTGATGGCTCCCAGTGCTTCCAGTGGATTCAGGTACACTGCTTTAGATTCCTGAAGAAGCACCCATGCTTCAAAGAAGAAGGTCTGAAGAAGAATGCTGCCCGAAGTAGGAGCTGCCTGAAGAAGGAGTACTAGGACACAGCCACTCACTTTTCTTCTTTTTAAGGGCTTTACTTGCCCATTTTTATTAAAAGATAGTTCAGCAAACACAAAAAAATAGGTTTCCTTCACAGGGGTTTTCAGCATTAAACTCTTGCTTCAAAACAATCACTCAGACTTCAGGCTTGTACTTAGTATAAGCAGTCTGGGAACTAAATGATATAAAATGTGATTAAACAGTAATAAAAAGAAGAAAATGCCTGTTTTCTTTACATTGAACTGTTTAATCGTGTGTCATATCTTTTAGTTCTAAGTTTTACTAAAATTAGTCGATTGTGCTATTTAATTCTCCTAACTACGCATCAAAAGAATCCATGTATGTTGTTTAATTCGATTTTCTTTCCCTACCTTTGAGCCCACTGATTTATGTTCTATATATACATTTTCCAAAGGTTTTCGATTTATGTTCTGCTCATATTACTAATGGATTCATTTTAACCAGGAATTCTTCTGTTTAGTGCCAGTAAATTACCTGTTCCTTTAACAGGTCTATTCTTTCATCTTAATCTTAATCTTGGAATCCTCCTTCTTGGAATCGTTTCTGCATCAAAAATTACTTGCAGTCCAACACCCCCCAACCTCCCACCTTAACATAACATTGCACATGGAGAGGACTGTACAGCATAATTTATACCCCATGTTGCATTTGGTGGGCAAATGTGACCCATTTAGGTGAACGGGGCTAGAGTTAGAGTTAGTCAGTTTGAAAAAAGACACATGTCCATCCAGTTCAACCAATAAAAAAAAAATATATATATAACCATTCAATCCCATATATACAATCCTTAACCCACAGTTGATCCAGAGGAAGGCAAAAAACCCCAGCAAAGCATGATCCAATTTGCTATAGGGGGGGGGGGGGGGGTAATCCCTTCCCGATCCCCCCGAGAGGCAATCGGATTTTCCCTGGATCAACTTTACCTATAAATGTTAGAGCGTCCAAAAATATGTGAATAAACGAGCAGCAACGCAAAAAGGGAAAAACACCATCACAATAGTCACATAAAATAAAAATATTTACATGAAATAAATAATGACTGCACTATAAATGTCATTACACAGTTATATTATGTACATTAAGGAAAGAATCCAGGCCTTTTTTAAAGCATTCTACTGAGCTGGCCAGAACCACCTCTGGAGGGAATAAAGCATGCAGTTGTGACATGCTGCTGCAGCCTTCCAAGGGTTAAAGCGGGCAGTGAGGGGGCAATGTATCACCTCCCAGCTTCCTTTCAACTGCCCTCTGAAAAACGATCCAGCGCCAATCACTTTTATGGAGGGAGGGTCCTCATTCCAATCAGTGCACATGAGCATGCCTCAATAGGACCCGATTCATCAGAACAGATCTATCACTGGAGTCTGTAGGCAAATAACCATCTGTGCTCAACGCCTTATCTCTCTGCTGTGATGACCTCCTTTATACAGAACATTTTCTTGTTTCACTGAACCTTCCCTGGCTTATAGTAATATGAAATAAAATAAACTTATATCAGCTGAGTGATGATGGCATACAAAATGTGTAGTCAATATCTGTACAAAAAAAAGCCGGGCAACAAACAAACCTGAGACATCTATCCCCCCCCACTACTTAGCCCAGGATAACTCCGTACGAGTACACGTGACTAACCTTACTCCTGGGAGGGAGGTATTTTCACTAACCGCGACCTAGCAAAAAGTCTCCCGTCAACTTTCCTTCGACCCTCCACTATGTAACGGGGGAGTGACGGGCGAAATTGGGAACCTTCCGACGTCGTCGTACAG
>BLSH010194871.1:230147-260805 GCA_018402905.1 Glandirana rugosa
CATTTATGAAACACTATAGACTGGATCTGTTGACGGCAGCGGATCAATCCTTTGGCAGGAAAGTTCTGCAAGCTGTTGTCCCACCCTGAAGTAAGTACTCGGTTATCATCTCCATTGTGCTGTCCTGAAAGGCGAAGGAGAAAAACCTTAGTTAGACTTACCGGTGACGGTATTTCTATAAGCCTTTCAGGACAGCAGCTACTTCCCTCCCTAGGTGTTAATATATGTTGTTGACTAACCTGGGGTGTTAGATGTGTTTATGTCTTCCAGCATGTCGGAGGATCGGTGACGTTAGACTGACGGCATGGTGGAAGCTGACGCTTTTAAAGGGGCGTGATACGGCAGTGTTTCCTGTGATGAGGCGGAGCTACGCTCTCTCTCCATTGTGCTGTCCTGAAAGGCTTATAGAAATACCGTCACCGGTAAGTCTAACTAAGGTTTTTTCCATCGGTTTTGGTCGTTTTATATTCTCCCTCATATTTTTGGTAAAAAAAATTGCAATCGGCGTTTATTGATTGGTTTGCACAAAAGTTGCCACGTTTACGGATGATGAGAATTCATTTCTGGGTTTTTGTTTTTTTACTATTAATGGCGGCGATCTGCGATTTTTAGCGGTACTGCGATATTGCAGCGGACATGTCGGACCATTTTGACACTTTTTTGGGGCCATTGGCTTTTATACAGCGATCAGTGCTGTAAAAATGCACTGATTACTGTGTAAATGCCATTGGCAGTGAAGGGGTTAACCTGCAGAGGGCGCTTTAAGGGTTAACTGTGTTCCCTGGGCGTGTTCTAACTGTGTGTGGGCTGCCCTGGCTGGGGGAAGGAGGTGATCAAGGCTTCCATATACAGGAAGCCTGTGATCACTGCCCTTCCCCCTCTAACAGAACGTAGATCCGTGTTTACATACATGGACCTCCGTTCTTTCACTGCGGGGGGGGGGCATCGCGGGTACCCGGCGGCGATCGAGTTCACCCTACCCGCTCCCTGGCCTCCCCCCCGAACACAGTGAGAACGCGAGCGCGCCTCCAGCGGCACGCGCGCGCTCACAGTGAGTGATGTCGCAGCCGCCGTCCTATGACGGCGGTTTGCAATATCGAACCACTTTGCCGCCGTCAGACGGCGGTCGGCAAGTGGTTAAAGTGATACTAAACACATGTTTTTTAATATATATTGTCCCTTCTATTTCTGTATGTGGATGATGGCACTGTAATTATTTTAATATAAAAATAACCTAAGTACCTTTTTCCTAATTGATATACAGCTGTCACATGACCCAGATCTTTCCCAGCCGGTCTGCAGGGAAACATAAGCAGCAGACTTCTGCTGTGGGTCACAGGTTCAAAATAGAAAAAAACACAGCCTTTGCAATACAGAGTACAAATAAATATTATTATACAGAATTTATATAGTGCCAACAGTTTGGGCAGTGCTTTACAATATGAGGGTAGACAGTACAGTTACAATACAATTCAATACAGGAGGAGGGCCCTGCTCATAGAGCTTACAATCTAGAAGGGAGGGTCAAGTGAAACAAAAGGTAATAACTGTGGGGGATGAACTGATGAAGAAAATGAAAATGTAGTTGTTAGGTGTGGGTAGAATAAGCTTCTCTGAAAAGGAGCGTTTTCAGGGATTGTCTAAAAGCTAATAGAGTAGGAGTTACTCAGACAGGTTGGGGTAAGGAGTTCCATAGGATTGGAGAGGCTCTGGAAAGGTCCTGGAGGCAAGCAAAGGAGGAGGTGACGAGGGAGCTAGAGAGCAGGAGGTCATGAGAGGAATGAGGAGAACGATTAGGTTGGTATTTCGAGACTAGGCTAGTGATGTAGCTGGGGGAAGAGTTGTGGATGGCTTTGTAAGTTGTTGTGAGTATTTTGAATTTCATTTGTTGGGTGAGCGGGAGCCAGTGGAGTAGCAGACACAGAGCAATTCGTAAGGTGGATGAGTCTGGCAGCAGCGTTCATGATGGATTGAAGGGGGGATAGTCTATGTAGATGTAAGCCAGTCAGAAGGGAGTTGCAGTAGTCAAGGCGAGAGATGACCAGGGAGGGAATTAAGACCTTTGTTGCGTCATTGGTTAGAAAGGGGCATATTTTGGAGAGGTAAATAATATCAATAAACTGTTTTAAATTAGCATACAAATATACTGTATATTTGAAATGAATTTTTTATTATTTTGTGGAAATAACATGGTGTGGCGGATTTCAGCCAGTCACGCATTGTGTCGCACCCCTACGGCCTGTGTCTTAGAATAAGAGGGAGGTGAAGTTTCCATTAATCTACATGTAACATCCTGTCCGCATTGTGTTTAGCTGGTTGGTGAGCGTGGAGGAGGAGGGAGGGAGTGGGCCGTCATTTACCACTGTGTATACACCCACATGTGTGACTATATAGTCACATGGGCTGCTCAGATGTGATAGGAAGGAAATGCTGAACATAGAAACTCACTGAAAACTGAGCATGTGCAGAGTTGCCAACATTTCTTTGCAAAAGCCCTAGTTGAATTGAGAACGTCAACAGCAGGTGGAGAAAAAGAGAGCAGCAGGATCAACCAGGTTTTTTGCAGAACACAGAAAATAAATCTCATAGTGACTGAGTGAGTATGAACAGCATGTAATACAACATTCATTGATAGTTTATGATGTGGGTTTAGTGACACTTTAAGTTCTATTGGCCACCGCGCGGTACAAGGTGGTGGATTGCCTCACACTGCTCTGCGCTGAAAAAAGTACTGCCTGCCGTAGCTCTTTTCAGCGCACACCGCTGCAACGCACTGATCTGAACCAGCCAGGTAGGGGACAAGACATTATGTGGTGGGACTGCATTGAAATAGCCACCCGAAGCATTGCTACTGTACCTGGTTTGAATCTACCCTTACCTATCAGAACAGAAATATGGAAGCTACCAATGCCAAAGTAGGCTTAAAGGAGACATAAATCTTCCTATTAGATTATATGTGCATTTAATGTAGTATTAAAATCATTTTTTTCCAAAATCAGATACAAATTCTATAACTCACATGCAAATTATTATTTATTTATTTTTATTTCATCCTTGGAGCTTCATTTTTCAATTGTCCCCTGGCCGCACTACTATAATTCTTCTCTATCTTTTTGCCCTCTGTACCGCCAGGAGTCCTGTGTGATCCTCCATAGCGTGCGCTATCCTGCCTTATACCACAGCTATATGTGCAATCGTTCAGAGCACCACACACACAGCCAGACTGAGAGGGACACAGCTGCTGTCGGTCACCGCCATGGCGTAGGAGAGGCATGCCTTTTTCTCCATGTCCCCCTTGCACAGTGCTCTGAACAGCTGCACAAGAGTCGTTGTACACAGATCTATGCGCAGACCCATACAGGGCTCCAAAGGCCTAGAGCAGGGATATGCAATTAGCGGACCTCCAGCTGTTGCGGAACTACAAGTCCCATGAGGCATAGCAAGACTCTGACAGCCACAAGCATGACACCCAGAGGCAGAGGCATGATGGGAGTTGTAGTTTTGCAACAGCTGGAGGTCCGCTAATTGCATATCCCTGGCCTAGAGCAATAGGGGGGCAGAGAGAGAACAGAAATATAGCAGCATGGCCAGGAAACAAATGAAAAATGAAAGGTCACATGTTAGCTATGTTACTTTTATCCGATTTAGGAAAAAAATAAATATAACTTTAACATTATTAACACATGGTATCTACCTGTAAGTCTCCTCCTGAAGACATCTAGAAGTCCTAAGACTGCTGCTTGGCACCACCATCTTGGGTGTGATATTAGCAGCCCACAGGAGACCCAGAGCTGTCACTAAAGTTATACTGAATACATAGTTGCCAACATTGTCAAAAAATGTATAGGGACACTTTTTGTCTGTAGACGGGGTCTTATTATAATTAGGGGGCAGGGGCATTCGTTTGTTAGCGTGTCATAGCTTGTTGGATAAAAATGCGGTGTGCGAAGTGCGACACTGCAAAAAATGGGCGAAGCTTAAACTAAATAGTGGGCATGACTTAAAGGGGCAGTGGTTGTGGTTCAAGTCTGAGATGAATGAGGGATGGAGGAAGAAAGAAAGAAATAGGGAGGGAAGAAGAGAGAAGGAAAGAAAGAGGGACAGCAGGCCCAGATCCTACACCACAATAGCAATATGTGTATTCCAGAAAGTTTAACAATCAGCACATAAAGATCCTCCAAACACCTGGTGTTAACACTTCAATCATCCCCGCACCATGGTTGTTATGGTGTCAGGATGATTGAAACGCATTGTTTCTATTATTACATTTTAATATAAAATGAAATAGTTCAGCTCACCATAAAGCAGAATCAGTGGGAGCCCTGAGCGTGTCATTTACCACATCGCCTGCCACCAGATGCCATCAGGTGTCCCCAGAGCAGAGTCCCTCCTTACATCAGGTGTCCCCAGAGCAGAGTCCCTCCTTACATCAGGTGTCTCCAATTACCCCTCTTCACCCGGGTAGCGACGCCACTGCCTGAAATAACTGGCCTTCGTGCCATTTACAGAAGACCAGCACTGGAGGCGGAAGGGAAGAACCAATAGGTAAAGCCCAGGTGGCAATGAAAGTGGCTGCCAATAGAAATTCTATTGGCAGCCGCTTTCATTGCCACCCGAGCTCCAGCTCTTGGTTCTTCCTCACGAGCTGGTCTTCTGTAAAATGGCCAACGGAGATAGAACCAGCAGTGCCGGCCACATACCTCTAGTGGTGGTGGAGGGGAATCGGGAAAATGCGGATTTCTCAGGATATTTCCTGGGATTCAGTAAGACCTGGACAAAGGTCTAAATCCCGGGAATGTCTGGGAAATCCGGGACTGTTGGCAAGTATGTGTATAGTTTTTGCTTTTGTCAGCTGCTACATAAAAGGTTATGCAGGAAGGGGAGGGACAGAGGAGCTGGACCAGCACAAACAGTAAATATACACTTCCAGAAGAGAAGAGGACAATGACCTGCAAGGAGGAAGGCAGCTGTGCTAAGGAACTGATACTTTTTGGAGTGTCAATTTCCTAGCAAATGTGAAGAGACACTGTGATTTCATAAAAAGTATTTATGGAAAGCAAAAGGGCCTTTAAAATAAAATTTCTGTTCTTTTACCAACAATTTTTTAAGCTGGAGACAGAGTCTCTTAAAATGGCACTTCCAAGATTGTAATTCTGAGATTTACTTTGCTACTTCACGCCAAACAAATATTCAGAGTGAAAACAAAGTCAGAAAGGCTGGTTTCGATCACATTTTCTTTCTCCAAGGCTGGTGCTTGCTTTATTTCCTCATTCTTACCAGAAGTGCATAAGGTGAGGGGAAAGTCAATTCTCAAGTTGCATGAAAGTGTAAGTTCTTTCTCTGCATATTAAAGTGATATTAAAGGTTGAATTTGTTTTATTTAAATAAAAAGATGTTATACTTCCCTTCTCTGTGCAATGATATTGCACAAAGTGGTCCCTTGCCTCCTGTTTGGAAGTCCTATGCCAATGCTCTCTGCACCTCCTTTCTCCGGTGCCTCCTCAGCATGCCAGGTGCTAAGGAGGCACCCCTACATGTGCACTCTGGAGCCGGGCTATGCGAGTCCCTAGACACACGTGGCACCAGTAAGCCATGTCTCTGTTCCCTCCTCACAGCAGCAGAAACCGATGGCTACCACTGCCCTCAGCGCCTCCTGTAAGAGCGGTAAATGAGAGGAGGGCAGTATTGCAGCACTGGAGCAGTGTGAGGAGTCAGGTAAGTGTTTAGGGAGCGGGGTGCATAGGATAGGTAATGGGTTATTTTTTACCTTAATGCTGACAATGCATTAAGGTAAATAAACACTTTCACTAGAACCAAAGCTGAATTCCAGGTATGAATGTAAGCACACATTATCCAAACCTAGCCAATCCTTGCTGCCGCTGCTACTGTAATCCTCACGGTCTTCTGTGCCCTTTGCCAAGCAGCTTCCTGCACAGGGGATCGCTCACTGGGCAAGGGCACTATTCAGAAAATGCCTTGTTTTCATCTCAATAGATGCAAACCGTTCTTTGGTTTGACAAGGTAGAGAGGCGGGGAGGTGACATCACAATTGCACTGCATGTTCTTGCTTGTGCTGGTTTTCTCCAGGTACACCACTTTGTTCCCACGCCCCAACACTGGTTGGTAGCCAGGCCTTCTCATCTTTTTTTTTTTAAACTCTATTGACAAAGTTGAAAAAAAATATATTAGGAACAACCAACATGCCCAACATGAGCATGAAAAAGTATAAAATTAGTGAGTTCAAAATTGCACTTGTATAGATTTAACCACTTCAGCCCCGGAAGGATCTACCCCCTTAATGACCAGGCCATTTTTTGCACTTCACCGTTTTAACTGACAATTGCGTGGTCATGTGCCGTTGTACCCAAACAAAATTGGTGTCCTTTTTTTCACCTCTGCATTTTTTTTTATTTTTTGCGCTATAATCAAAAAATATTTTTTATTTTTTGCTATAATAAATATCCAAAAAACAAATTTCTTCCACAGTTTAGGCCAATATGTATTCTTCTACACATTTTTGGTAAAAAAAATCCCAATAAGCGCATATTGATTGGTTTGTGCAAAAGCTATAGCGTCTACAAAATAGGGGATAGATTTATGGCATTTTTATTATTATTTTTTTTTCTCTCTCAGTAGTGGCAGTGATCTGCGATTTTTAGCGGTACTGTGACATTGCGGCGGACAGATTGGACACTTTTGACACTTTTTTGGGACCAGTGACTTTTATACAGCGATCAGTGCTATAAATGCACTGATTACTGTATAAATGACACTGGCAGGAAAGGGGTTAACACCACGGGCGATCAAAGGGTTCAGTGTTCCCTGGGGAGGTGCTTTCTAACTGTGTGGGGAGTGGACTGACTGGGAGTAGAGAGAGATCGCTGTTCCTGATCACTAGGAACAGACAATCACTCTGAACTCCCCTGTCAGAAGGGGGATCTGCTTTGTTTACACTGACAGATCCCCGTTCTGCCTCTCTGTGGAGCGATCATGGATGGCCAGCGGATATCGTGGCCGCCAGCCATGAGCATCGGCTCTGGCGCTGCACGCTTCTGCTATAGCTATTACACAGAGCGCCATACCGGTACTAGTAGAGCCAGCTTGCCACAGTATATGTGTGGCGACTGGTCGGGAAGTGGTTAAGCGGCCAGTCCTGATAAAGAACTGTGACAAATCACCCTCTGAGCTGGTAAAGTTAAATTGGGTACATAACAATACCATGCTGGGTACACAGGTATGATCCTATATTCACACATATATTGAGTACAGGTAACACACACCTCGTATATTAGTAGTGGTGAGAGTGGAAGAACAGCAGGTGTCTCACACCTTGTCATGCTTGTTGGGACAACCCATATGCTCAAATTTTTTTTTTTTATAAGGTAGTACCTGATTCACCATCTGAATCCATTGGCGGGTAGATGGAGGAGCAGATTGATTCCAATTAAGTGCGATAGCATTTCGAGCTAAAAGTAGTGTTTCCCTCAGCAATATTTTAGTGTATTTTGGCCATTATTTCTCATCTAATATACCCAACAGACAGATTTGCGGATTACATGGCACAGGAACAGAAATAATTCTAGGCAATTCATCCAACGCCTGTCTCCAATATTTATCTATAACACATTACATGAGTAAAATCTGCACGCAGACAGGTGCACCTGGTGTGTATGCTGACATTGGTATACGATGCATAGCATGTAGTCTTACCAGGGCTAAATATGACTGATGTAATATGTATAATTGAATGAGTTTGTTATTAATGACTGGGGGGAGAGACAGTTAGACTGAAGGCTAGGGTTGCCACCTCATCCCCTTAACCACTTCAATACCATGCGCTTTCCCCCCTTCCCGCCCAGACCAATTTACAGTTTTTAGCGCAGTTGCATTTTGAATGACGATTGTGCGACGCTGTACCCAAACAACATTTTTAGCATTTTTTTTCCCCACAAATTTTTTTCTTTTGGTGGTATTTGAGCACCTCTAGGCTTTTTATTTTTTGCACTACAAATAAAAAAGACTTTAAATTTTGAAAAATAAGTTTTTCTCCGGTCATGAAACTTTGTAAGTAAGTACATTTTCTCCTTCACTGATGGGCAATGGTGAGGCTGCACTGACGGACACTGATGGGCACTGATGAGGCAGTAGGGATTGGCACTGATGAGGTGGCACTGATGATGAGACACTTATATGCAACACGGTTGGGCACTGATATGTGGCACTGATAAGCAGTAATGATGGGCACTGATAAACAGCACTGATGGGCACTCATAGGCAGCACTGATGGGCACTCATAGGTGGCACTGGTGGGTACTGATAGGTGGCACTGGTGGGCACTCATAGGCGTCACTGATAGAGGGCACCGATGAGGCAGCACTGATAGGTGGCACTGATAAGCAGTACTGACGGGCACTGATAGGTGGAACTGATATGCAGCACTGATGGGCACTCATAGGCGGCACTGGTGGGCACTTTTAGGCAGCACTGATAAGGAGGCACTGGCAGGCATCACAGATGGGCACAGCCATCCCTATAGTATGGTGTGTGCCCCTTACCTGGTGGTCTTGGGTGGGCTCCGTGGTGGTCCCTGGGTGGGCTCCTTGGTGGTCCCTGGGTGGGCTCCCCGGTGGTCCCTGTGCGGGCTTCCTGGTAGTCCTGGGTGGCGATCCGGGAGGGGCTGCACTGATAAACAATCAGCGCAGACCCCTCCTGTCAGGAGAGCCGCCGATCGGCTCTCCTCTACTCGCGTCTGCAGACGCGAGTCGTGAAAAAGCCGATACACGGCTCTTCCTGTTTACACTGTGATCAGCTGTGATTGGTCACAGCTGATCACGTGGTAAGTAGCCTCCGACGGAGGCTCTTTACCGATATCGGTAATGCGGTGTGTCAGATTGACACACCGCACCACCGATCGCCGCAATGCATATGATGTTCGGTCAGGATAACTGAACCACCTCCCGGCCGTCATTTGTCTATAGGCCGGGCGGGAAGTGGTTAAATCCAAATACAGATTGATTACACAGGTTCTGAGGCTAATTTAACCACTTGCTGCCCGTCCACCGGATATTTTCCCCTGCTTGTGGCCCCTCCCCATCTCTCCTCCCGCAGCTGCTGCGCTGTGGGAATGGACAGGAGCCGCCTAAAGGCCCTCTGCCCCTTCCCGGCAGCAGACAGGCTGCAATTCGCACCGGACAGGTGTGAATCCAGTCTTAGGGCCAGTTCACACCACAAAAATGCACTCTGGATACGTTCCAGATCAGTTTTTGCTTACAGGTCACACCACACGCAGTTCCAGTGCGTTTTGATACAATTTACTATGTTCCAGTACAGTTCTGTGCAGAAAAAATGCAGCTGGCTCTACATTTTTTCTGCCCCAGAAACTGACTGCACTGCTGTGAACTAGAGCCATTGGAATACATGGAAAACACAGTGCATGCATTTTTAGTGCAGAAAAAAAGCGCACGTAACTACATCTGGTGTGAACTAGCACTTAGGTTTAAAAGGCTGTAGAACCACTTTAATGTGCTAATATGCTGTGCATACTAGATCATTATGGTTCCTGGGGCCCAATTTGACATCTTTTTTTGCAGTGGCTTGCTTGATTTTTCTTATTACACAATTATTGTATTCTTTTTTCATTTAATTTATGCATCTGTTCACCTGTTACAATGTCTGACTTTCCCAGTAAATACCATGCTTCCTATCTGCCACTAGAGGGCATATTAATCCTGGATTTGACAGCAACAGCATATCCTTGTCCATGTTGGTTGGATGTCAACATCAAAATAAAGTGAGAAAAAACCCTATCAACACATTGATATAATGATCACAAATTAAATTCCATATGTCATTTCTTTGTATTATGGTTCTAACTCTGATGGTGTGATATTGATAATGGATAATATGTGAAAATGCATTTAGTTTTACCTCTAGCTTATAATGTTTTTTTCATGAATATATCCAGGCATATTTGTTGAGGTGTTTTAGGCCTCATTTACACTGCTGCTTGCAAACGGACGTTTTGAGGCATTTGGGCATTTTTTTCAGCTGCCCCTGAACTCTCCTCCATGTTATCTTATCAGTAAATATACACAGGGTCGTTTAAGGTCGTTTCCAGGCAGTTAAGTTTGAAGGATTTTTTGGAACGCAAAAAAATGGGTTCAGACGCCAGTTCAGAGGAATTTGAAATGCCAAACAGCTTGTAAACGCTGCTAAACACACCTAAACTCGGTAACTGGCGTCTAGAACCGTTTTGTTTACAGGCGTTTCCATTCTAAAAAAAAAAAAATTATTTTAAAAACGCTCCTAGACGCAAACGCGGCTAAACGCAGCATGCAAAATGCAGCAAAACGGCCGTTTTAGACGCCGGCTTCTAGCTATCAAAAAAACTCGTTCAGGGGAGGTTGATATAGCATCCCGTGAAAATGGAGCCTTAGATGTACAAATCTAACAAAAGTTCCACATATAGGCAATATCGTGTGCACTTCAGCACAAGCAATCGAAAGGCATCCTGTGTGCACAAACTCTAAATCTACATCTGGCCTATAGGTAAATGCTTTTTAAAGCTAAACTCCAGGTGTGATCTGTATTGCATACTGGCAACCAATGCACCAGCTCCAGCTTTGACCAATGCATATGCATTTGCATATCTTAAATGTAAGAGGCCACTGGGGAAACTGACAATCACTATAGTAGTCGGCACTACCACAGTGATAGCCAGGATCTTCCAGGCCCTGTGCTTAATGGGTTCCCCTAAGCACACTGACCACAGGGGGTCACTTGCTCTGCACTGCTGCCATTGACAGATGCCTTGTATTTTTTAAATGAATACAAGGCATTCTCTGATTGGACAAAGTGGAGATCAGAAGCAACCGGTCCATTAGGGGGGCTGGGGTGTCGCCCCCTAGTTTGTATGTGTTTTTTTTTTCAAGCCACATGCTTTAATTGGCGTGAAAAAGTTTGGGCTTGGAGCGCCCACCCACTTGTGACACTAGCGAATCAATATTCGCTATTGTCTTCTGGCTTCTCCTCCCGGCCAATCAGGAAAGAAGGCAGATTGGGGCTAAGTGCGGGGGGGCCGTGCCGTGGAGGGGTGAGTGCAGGGGGACTGTGCCGTAGAGGGGTAAGTGTGGAGGGACCGTGCCATGGAGGGATGAGTGCAGGGGGACCGTGCCGTAGAGGGGTAAGTGTGGAGGGACCGTGCCATGGAGGGATGAGTGCAGGGGGACCGTGCCGTAGAGGGGTAAGTGTGGAGGGACCGTGCCATGGAGGGATGAGTGCAGGGGGACCGTGCCGTAGAGGGGTAAGTGTGGAGGGACCGTGCCATGGAGGGGTGAGTGCAGGGGGACCATGCCGTAGAGGGGTAAGTGCGGAGGGACCGTGCCATGGAGGGGTGAGTGCGGGGGGGACCGTGGAGGGGTGAGAACGGACCTGGGGGGGGTTGTTTGCCGCTCCCCGCCAAAAGTTTAGCAAGCTGGACCAATGTAAGAGTGCTAAAAGATTACACCTGGAGAGAACCCATGTAACTATAAACTTTTCTGACTTTTGCTATAACATGGTAATAGAATTTAGTCCAGTATTGGTTTTTTTAGCTGTTAGAGAATCACAACCCTCAACATGCTTGTAGTTCTACTAGTAGAAAATAACAGGTCCTTTATAACTCATTAAATAACATAAAACATTAAAAAAAAAATGCATTTCTTATTATGTATTTATTTGGTCATGAGCAGTACTAGGGTGGGATTTTTGTGTGACCACAGACCCCTTAGGTACCGGGCAATTTAGAATGGACCTGAAGAGAAAGAAATACAAGGATTTTTTTTAAATGTATTTAGAATCAACCTTTTTATTTGATATTTAACACAACATACTAACCTAATTTTTCTTTTATTTGCAGGAAACTGTTTCAGCGCAAGAATAAACAAAGTAAGTGAATTTCCCCAATTTTCCAAATACAAGGGTTGTCCCAGAAATTATCAGCCTAACCTTGTTGGGCAAGGTATGTCTCTTTGCTGATGATACAAAGGTGTGTAATAGGGTTGATATCCCTGGAGGTGTCAGTAACATGGAACATGATTTGGCATTGCTGGAAGATTGGTCAAAGCAGTGGAGACTGCAGTTCAATATTTCTAAATGTAAAATAATGCATCTAGGGAAGAAGAATCCGCTTAGAGAGTACAGCATTGGGGGTACAGTGTTAGCCAGCACTACAGAAGAAAAAGATTTGGGGGTGCTTATTTCAGATGATTGCAAAATGAGCAAACAGTGTGACCAGGCAGTGGGAAAAGCAAATAGAATTCTCTGATGTATCAGTAGAGGGATCACCAGCAGGAGGAAGGAGGTTCTGATTCCTCTATATAGATCTTTAGTGAGACCTCACTTAGAATACTGTGTCCAGTTCTGGGGGCCTCACTTACAAAAAGATATTGATAAGATAGAACGAGTTCAGAGATGGGTAACAAAAATGGTGAAAGGTCTGGGAGATAAAACATATCAAGAGCGACTTCAGGAACTTAATATGTACAGTCTGGAGGAAAGAAGGGAGAGGTGAGACATGAATGAAACCTTTATATACATCAAGGGGGTGAATAAGGTTCAGGAGGGCAGTCTTTTCAATATGAAACCAAAATCAAGAACACGGGGACATGACCTCCAACTAACTGGGGGGAAGTTCAAAACTAATCTTAGAAAGTATTATTTTACTGAAAGGGTGGTTGATGATTGGAATAAACTACCAACAGAGGTTGTGAGACAGTCAACAGTAAATGGCTTCAAGCATGCTTGGGATAAACATAAATCTATAGTCAGACAATGAGGTTAATGGGAGAAAAAAATCAAAAACAAAAAAAGGGCAGACTCAATGGACTACTCAGTCTTTTTCTGCTGTAACTTTTCTATGTTTCTACAGGAGACATAAGTGTGTGTTCATTTTAGAATATAACACTGAGTGTCTAGAAATGCCAAGAGACAAGCTGTGAGCTTCTTAGTCATGCGAAGTATTTTTAAAAATCTGCTGGGTAAACCAAGGACCTTAACATGACAATCTATGCAAAGAGAAAGGACATTGATAGAGCCTCAGGGCTAACACTCACAGAGCATAATCCTCTATAGAGCCAGCACTGTAAAGAGGCAGACAGTGAAATTCAAGCATGGGAAAATGTGTGTTAAAGATGACCCTCCGTAACACATACCATTGGGAACATCACTAGCGTAAACTTGGACAAGGTACATGGAAGAATACTGCAAAATAGACACTTACACATAAGATTTAGACATAAAAGAAGAAAACTGCTGCCTATTGAGTCCCAGAGCTCCTTCCTCCAGAGCAGAGGAAAATCAGAACAAGTCTTGCACTGTTTCAAGTCAAAACAATGGTTGGCCAATGTTGGCCTACACACTGCAAAGACAGAAAAGTCTGATGCTTTTGCTGAAAAGCTGGTGGCATCAGTTTTCAGGGATGTGGAGAGATTAGTAATGATGAATAACCTTGTGAGACCAAACCTTCACTAGAGCATACCATGCTAGACAACTAGAAAAACATTAACAGACTAAAGCTTAAACCCCAAGGAAGGTTGAACAAACGGGAGTTGTTTCACCCAATATGACTCCAGTATTTTATTTTGGCTGCCATTCATGGATGGGATTTTTACATTTTTTTTATTGTGTTTAATAAAATACAAAATAAAGAGGAGAAACATAAAAGTGGAATATAGTATTCATGTAGTAAAAGACATAAAATAGTAGATATCTGCTTATACGTGGATGGGAGTTATAACTGTGTCAACATTGTTCCCATATGTAAAGAAAGAGTTGTGTTAAGGGCTTAATACAACTTTGTCACTTTTTTTGTGTGTAGCCAATGGCCCCCTTAGGGGTGCCTGAGTGTTGTGGTTCACCTGATCACACTGCCCTCAATCACACTTTTTCGCACATCCGGAGTCACAGAACAGACCGGTACTTCGTTTTGTTTATGGTTATTAGGGGAATTGAACTTGGATGGGGTAGGATGATTATGGGATGCCCAGAAATTGAACAATTCTGTACATGGGACCGACTATATACACTTGCCAGTATATACATCTCTCCATCTTCTCTCTTGCTCCAGGCCCTGTCAGCTACTTCAGCTGTGTTGGCCTTCTCCACTACCACAGCAACATAGGGTTCCCATACTGGCTGCTGCATCCTTCCTTCCCAGACTGTCTCTCATCCCAATCTGCTCCGGCATGCCTCTAACAGTTTTCCAAGGTATGTTGCTCACCGACATCCTAAAACCTGTGGTTCCACACGGAAGAGCTCTCCCTGATAGTGCTCTCTTCTGCTGTCCTTTCTGCTCTGCCTTGTGCCTGCCACCAAGATCTCTCTCCTCCTGGCTGCAACCGAGCACTCCAGGCCTGGGGTCACCCCCCCGGACTGGGAGCTTCCCCTGGCCGTAACAACCTACTTTACTCCATCTCCAGACTTCCACTCGAACTTCTCCTCCCACATTGGGCTGACCAGAGGTATTTAATGAGGCCTGCCCCCTGCAAACCCAGATTGGGGATTGGTCAGGGCTCCATAGAACACCCCAGATGGCTACACCTCCCCTCCCAGCCCTCTGTCCAGAAAATACCAGAACCTTCTGGAAAGAAGTGGGAGGTCCTGATGACACAATTCTGTGAATCACTTAATCTTACCTGAACCACTCTCAGCCCAGAATCAAAACAATCAGGCCTGCACTCACCTACCAAAAAGCTCTCACTACACCTACCTATCGTGGAGGGTGCTACACTTGTATAGTAACCCTCCGACTTCTAAAGGATATGAGGTACATCATAGGCAGGGTCAGCTAACATTTCACCTTAGAGTCTAGTCCTTGGAAATAATGGAACATAGTGAACAGATAGGCGCTAGACACTTTTCGGTGCAAGAAATGGTGCTTATTGATTCTCACTCAACAATCCTTGAAGAGAGGGTTAGGGCAGAGGACTCCCATGGACTAAGCAGATTCCAGATAAGGCACAAAAAGTACTTACAGTGTTTAGTTTAGGACCAAGCTTGTACCCAATTTCTACCTTCTTCTGCCTTAATGGTGCTTTAATTCCCCTCATTCAGCATAATAGATCTCAATGATAGTCCTCTATCCAGGCACATTGTTACCCTCCTCAGGCAACAGGTATGAGAGGATACAACAGCCATCTACATATCTTTCTAGGCAGTAGACCCGGGGGAAGATTGCCTTCCCAAGATAACATCTGCATATGTATACCCTCTCCCAGCTTGCACTGCTGGCAATAAACCTCCTCGTGGTTGGCCAGGGAGATCCAGAGAGAACTCTGATTGGTGTAGTCTCCCACATTATTATAGAGATAATCCCCAGCAGCAGGAAGAAGCAAACAATAAACAGAGTTTAGAAAGCTGAATTATCAGCACAGCATAGGCTGACTACATCTTAGCAAACCTTAAATTTAAAAAGAAGAAATAAAAGTATAAAGTCTGTGCTATGGTGTGAGTAGGCTGCTTTCAAAAACTGGATTGATATACAGATTCCAAACAAATACTGTATATAAAAGTGAAATATTGCAGCATCAAACAAAAAACAAAAAAAAGATATACAGTGCAAATAAGAATAAAAATAAAGGTATATCAAAAGTGTGTATATAAGTGTTACACAACCATAAAATTGTGTAATAAAATCAGTTCTCCATCAAAAGTATACATCTTTACATATGTCCACAGCCCAATTTATGTCAGGTTTACATTTGAGCGGGTGCAGGAAGGCATGAAATTGCACACCTTCCCGCACCCGCAGAGAAAAACGCGCTGCTGCTTGGATGATGCGTGGGGTGGCATTGATCATAATGGCAACGCCACACACTGGGAACTGCAGCATGGCTTCCCGCACTGGTAGTGCGGCTGCATTTTTTGTAAAGGTGCAAGGACCTTCTCCCTGCGTTTTCAGGAGGTACAGCAGCCCATTCAAATTGATGGAACCACAACCGTCGCAAACTGCATAGATGTCAACCAGGCCTAAATAATAAAGTTCATAAGCGCAGAAAATGAATCCTCCACCAGGAAATCCAGATTGGTATTAAATCTTCCAGTGTGTGAGCACCACCACCTAGTACACTCCCCATAATGCATGTCATTATAAAGATAAGGTCGCTCTTATATGTAGTCCTCGCCACTTCTCAGGCACCTTTTGTGGCCAAAAACCCCAGAACTAAAGCTGCTGCCAACAGGATCGTGCAGCGGCATGACAGACAAAGCCAGAGAAACTCCCAGCTCAACTCACCAACCAGTCTGCTTACCAACCGAATTAACCTGTCTAACAGTATGCGTTAAAAACAGGGGCTTAGTTAGCACACAATTGCAAACACATGAGTAAGCCGCAAGCCCACTTCACGACACCCTGTATTACCTGCAGTCCTAACTCAGGGGCACACTGAACATCCAGCACATAGCACAATGGCAGTAAAGGTGTTCAGTGTGTCCCCTCACCAGTATTACATCAATAACAAACAAAATGGCCCCTGTCCCCATCTATAAAAGGCCTTCACAGCAAGGAGCACATAAAAGGGCAACGCATGCAAGACAAAACCAGAGAAATTCCAAGCTGAACTCACCAACCAGTCTGCTTGCCAACCGAATTAACCCGACTAACAGTATGCATTAAAAACAGGGGTTTAGTTATCACACAATTGCAAACACATGCGTAAGTTGCAAGGTCACTTGACGGCACCCTGTATTACCTAACTCCTGTAAATTTATGAGAGTCTCAACAGTGGAAGCGCATGCATTCTAATGGATAGATAGAGGCCAGATGGGCCTGGAGGTGGCCCAATCCTCCTTAAAGGCACAGGGGCACAACGTCAGTGCATAGACTCTGCCACAGTGTGGACCTATGTAAAAATGGATACTTTCTGATTTTATTACACGTATCCACCTTTTATGTTTCTGTAACACATATATATACACATTTGTGAGTGTTTTGATATACTTTTATTTTATTTTTTATTCTTATTTACACTGTATGTCATTTTTTTTAGGCACTGCAAATATTCACTTTTATATATCTTTAATTAAATAAACACGCCTGTTTAAAGTGGATGTAAACCCACCAGTCACCCAGTATAAACTAATGGCACAGTATTAATGTATATATACATGCAAGCCTCCTGCATCTATCCCTACCTTGCAAATGTCCTTCCTGTAAGCACTAGCAGCTCTGTAAAACTCTGAAATAAGTGGGTTTCTCTCTTTGCTGGAGCTCAGTGGGTGGAGTTGTGATGTCACAAGCCTCCCCACCCACCTTTATACTGAGAGATTGAGGAGGGAGGGAGGGGGGCGTGTAAAACTTTCTCTGCTCCTTGAAGGAGATAAGCAAATTGCTTGTCACTCACAGAGCATGGGGCTGATCCTCTGTGTATTTACCTGTTATTCTGACTTTCTCTTCCTGAAAAAAGATAAGGTCATTACTCACAGTTGGATTAACTCTTTGTGGCAAGACTGGGCACAGGTGACATAACATGCTATACTCTACCAGGCAGAATTATTAATTAAATTATTTTTTTGGGGTTTACATCCACTTCAAGTAGGAAATAGGAGTTGGCAGCACAGCTACAAAAAATAGGGACCTTTAGAGGAATACTGTAGGAAAAAATACATATTTTTCACGGCCCATCCCTTTGTAGTAAGGCTAGAAACTTTTGGGACAACCTGTAAAAATATTCATAAACCCACTACATAGGTATGTGTAAACTGTGCATTTTGTAAGGCCGAATTACATCCTTTTCTTTGCCTCTGTTACTGTAACCATATAAAGGAATGTTGTTAGTCGGGTTATATTTGTGTATTTATAACTGTGGAATGTGTGGTTGCCATACAATTTAGTACAGAATCTTACTTTTGAGCATGTTTTAAAGTGATCAGTGAGTTGACTTTTTATATTTCTATATAAACTGGACAATAACAATAGATACAGCAGGTTTAGAAAGCTGCTTGCTGCATAAAATGTGGTGCTATAAGAATAAGAAAACCCGCATCCAATTTACATAAATGTGAATCCAGCCTAAATTGGGTTTTTGACCCATTGGGGAGATGTCCCTTTACTGCATGTCCTGTGTGACCCAACAGGAAGTGAGAAGAAGTATTATTGTTTGCCTGACATTTTTTGATTCTGCTGACAGCACTCTTTGAATTACCCCTCACTTTCAGCCACGGTGACAGTGGTCATCAGCACAAAAAAAGTGCGAATATCCTAAGCAGTTACACAGAAAGCAAAACAAACCTAGCAGCGGTTGTAACTCTTCAGTTCGCTAAAAAAAATGCTTAGGCTTTAGATATACTTTAGCTACATACTACAGTGAGCAGCCAATGATTATCTACTTTATACCCCCATGTAACAGAAAAAATGTATCTCTCTACCTCTAACAGCTTGATTGTGAATAACAGTAAGACCCTCATCTTGCGTACACTATTGGATCAACTGTGATTGCTGTGATTGTATGTTTAACCACTTCAGATCCGCGCTATTGCCAAAATACGGCTCCAGCGCGGATCTGAAATGCCGGGGGGACGTCCATGGATGTCCTCCACTGCGCATGCTCCAGCGCGCCCCGCACGCTGCGCGAGCGTGCCCGTGGGTCGAGCGGACTCGATGTCCGCCCGAGACCCGCCGATCACTTTTAGGAGCCTCAGAACGGGGAACCGCCGTTGTCAAACACGGCGGTTCCCCGTTCTGTGACAGGGGACAAGCAGATCTACTGATCCCTGTCACTGGGATCAGTTAGATCTGTTATGTCCCGGCCAGCCCTGCCCCCCCCACAGTTAGAACACAGCCAGGGAACATATTTAACCCCTTCACTGCCCCTGCAGGTTAACCCCTTCACTGCCAATGACATTTATACAGTAATCAGTGGACATTTAAATTTCTGATCGCTGTATAAATATCATTGGTCCCAAAAATGTGTAAAAAATGTCCGACATGTCCGCCCCAATATCGCAGTCCCAATAAAAATCGCAGATCGCCGCCATTACTAGTAAAAAAAAAAAAATAATAAAAACGCCAGAAATCAATTCCCAGTTTGTAGACGCGATAACTTTTGCGCAAACCAATCAATATACGCCGATTGCGATTTTTTTTTTTTTACCAAAAATATGTAGAAGAATATATATGGGCCAAAACTGATGAATACTTTTTTTAATGGATTTGTACTTTAGCAAAAAGTAAAAAATATTGTTCTTTTTTGCAAAATTGTCGCTCATTTTTTGTTTATAGCGGCGATCAGAAATGACGCAGAGGGGATCAAATACCACCAAAAGAAAGCTCTATTTGTGGGAAAAAAAGGACGCAAATTTTATTTGGGTACAACGTCGCACGACCGCGCAATTGTCATTCAAAATGCGACAGCGCTGAAAGCCAAAAATTGGTCTGGGCAGGAGGGGGGTTTAAGTGCCCGGTAAGGAAGGGGTTAAACACCATGGGCTAGTTTGGAGATACATTTTACAGGGTTAAAGCAGTGCCTGCACTGCATGGGTTATCTGCTTGTTTTGTCTAGGGGCACACAGAAAGGCCATAATCACATGATCCTTCGAATCTCTAGAAAACAGAGCTTCCCTAAATCCAGTGGTGGACTGTTCCTGCTGTCCTCACGTTCAGAGCCGGCCTATGGGTGTGATGACATCAGGAACAGTCCACCATCCTAAACTGCAGGAGCGGGGGGGGGCCACTCTTGCGCTTGGAGGATCAGCAAATTAGGTAAATATATCTCTGCTTTTCTCACCCCAAGACAAACGAGGAGTTAACCCATGCAGTGTAGTCACAGCCCCACCGCATGGGGGAAAAGTCCTTCTTGAAGTATAAGTCTGCTTTAAACTGCAATATAAAGTCATGTTTGCTCTATTTGGTCATATTTGCCATTACATTTTACAGCCACTTTAAATGCAAATTGTGTGAACAAACCTTTTACTCTAAAGCAGGCTGTACACGTGGCAATATTCAGTTAACTTAAACTAGTTGCAAATCACTGGGAATTTTGAATTCAAACTCAAGTAACTGCCATACACTAGAGATATATTTATAAAGCAGTAAATGTGACGCTCACCAAAAGTCACATTCAGTAAATGCCATTTAAAATGCATGCACCTGGCAGATTCACTTGCAGTGAATGTTTACTGAATGTTTGATTATCATCTTTACAAATCTACCCCTAAGCAATCTACCTCCTACGAGTTTGATTGGCCACCAGAATTTGTTTAATTGTGAAGTCAGCAATAAAGTTAGAGCTTAATGAATAAAAGAAAATTCACTCCCATAGCCACATCCGTAATAACATAGATATAGGAAAGAATTTGAGGACCATGGTCCCACTAGGTCAGACTTTTAAGGCACTCCAGACTTAAATATATAAAAATATAAACTTTATTTGTACAAAAATATATAGTGAAAAAAGACAGACAGCACAGTTGTTAAAAGCATGCATATAATATCAGGATAAGTTCATAGCAGTTGTTACATCATGTGAGAACCACGAGCCCCTGTGCGCCAAAGCACGTTTCGCTAACTCGCTTCTTCAGGACACTCAGAGGTGATGGAAAAGGAACAAAGTTTCCACAAATAGCAGGGCACATGCACATAGAAGAAAACAGCTTCCTACCCTGACTTCAAACTAGCCAGCAAAAGTATTTGGTATAAACCTCAGATGTATATAGATTCATGAGGTACTTATTGGCTGAGGTAACAATCCCTAGGGGGCACCTTTCAGCTAAGGTACACAGAGGAGAGGATGCCAATATCCAGAAGGTTGTACGTTTTTTTACAGCCAGTTCATAGATCGTTCCATATAGGATCCAGAGTCCAGTAGAGTGTAGTCACTCCTCATCACAAATTAGATGGCCGGACATATACACCCATACTATGTCGCATCAATATACAGGCATCAGTACATAATCATCAGTGTGTCCTGAAGAAGCGAATTAGGGAAACGTGCATTGGCGCACAGGGGCTCATGGTTCTCACATGATGTAACAACTGCTATGAAATTATGCTGATACTATATGCATGCATTTAACAATTGTGATGTCTGTCTTTTTTCACTATATATTTTTGTACAAATAAAGTTTATATTTTTATATATTTAAGTCTGGAGTACCTTAAAAGTCCAACCTAGTGGGACCATGGTCCTCTAATTCTTTCCTATATCAATGTTAGAGGTTAACCACTTCAATACCATGCACTTAGAACACTTTCCTACAAGACCAATTTTCAGCTTTCAGTGCTGTTGCGCTTTGAATGACAATTGCGTAGTCGTGCGACGTTGTACCCAAACAAATTTTTATCATTTTGTTCCCACAAATAGAGCTTTCTTTTTGTGGTATTTGATCACCTCTGCGGTTTTTATTTTTTGCGCTACAAATAAAAAAATACCGAAAATTTTGAAAAAAAAATAAAGTTTCTCTGTTTCTGTCTCAAAACTTTGTAAATAAGTACGTTTTCTCCATCACTGACAGGCACTGATGAGGCTACACTGACAGGCACTGATGAGGCTACACTGACAGGCACTGAAGAGGCAGTACTGATTGACACTGATGAGGCAGCACTGATGAGGTGGCACTGATGATGAGGCACTTATATGCAGCAATGATGGGCACTGATAAGCAGCACAGACAGGTACTGATATGCAGCACTGATGGACACTGATAAGCGGCACTAATAAGCACTCATAGGCGGCACTGGACACTTGTAGGTGGCACTCGTACGCACAGATAGGGGCACTGGTGGCCAGATGCACTGATAGGTACCATTTCCCTGGTGGTCTAGGATGGCATCTGAAGCGCCATCCATATTGGGCACTGTGACCCTTACCTGGTGGTCCAGGGTGGCCTCCCTGGTGGTCCTGATTGGCTCCCTGGTGGTCCTGGGTGAGCACATCCCTGGTGGTCCCTGTGTAGGCTTCCTGGTGGTATAGGGTGGCGATCCGAGGGGGGGGGGCTGTGCTGATAAACCATCAGCACAGACCCCCCCTGTCAGGAGAGCAGCTATTCGGCTCTCCACAGCTCAGTTCTGCAGACCCAAGTACAGGAAAAGCAGATAAACGTCTCTTCCTGTTTACACTGTAACCAGCCGTGATTGGTCAGAGATTGGTAATGCGGGGGGGTCAGACTGACCCACCACACCACCGATCGCCGCGATGCGTGCAGACATGTTATCCTGCTGGATGTCATATGACACCCAGTCAGGATAACTCAACCACTTCCCTGCCGTCATTCTGAATACGGCGGTAGGGAAGTGGTTAAAGGATAAGTTTACCTTTTTGATCGCTTTTTTTTTTCTTCTAAATTCCAGCTCCCCTATGTACCAATATAGCATTCATGTACTTTTTTTGCAAAAAAATGAACGCTTTCCATTAAATCTACAGACACTTACCTTACTGTCCTACATCCATGTTTCCAGACTTTTCCATTCCTAATGTCTTACCTTCACACAGACTATAGATAATGACACAGGAAGGAGTGGACCAGCTGACCTCATTAGCACACAGCCTGCATCATCCACCTTCCTACCTACCGCCCACTCCCAGGTGCACGTTTTTTAAATGAGATGCAATCAGTTATCACCCTTCTCACTAAATTCACAATATACAATTAGATTGTATGGTGTATAGCCACGTTAAGCCTAAGTTCACACTCTTGCGTATGTGTTTTCCTCATTTTTCCCGTTTTTTTTAACCACGATTTTACCGCATTAAGTGCGTTTTTTCCAGCGATGTGCGTTTTGTCGTCTTTCATTTTTTTTATTTTTCGGGGGAAAGTTTGTTGCTAGGCAGATTTAAAAATGCAAAACGCAAAATCGCTGTAAAAACACATCACAAAAACACCACTTGCATTTCTGGTGCAGCTCCATTGAAGTCTATGGCATGCAAAACGCAAACTGCGGTGAGAAAAAAAGTCTCCGACCCTTTCCAAAAAACGCAACTCCACAAAACGCACAGATGTGAACTACATCCATAGGAAACCATGATAAATGGACTGTAGTGTGTTTCTGCAAACTGCAAAACATGCATAGGTGTGAACCTAGATTTACACTATCTCACAAAAGTGAGTACACCCCTCACATTTTTGTAAATATTTTATTATACATTTTCATGTGACAACACTGAAGAAATTACACTTTGCTACAATTTAAAGTAGTGAGTGTACAGCTTGTATATCAGTGTAAATTTGCTGTCCCCTCAAAATAACTCAACACACAGCCATTAATGTCTAAACCACTGGCAACAAAAGTGAGTACACCCCTAAGTGAAAAATGTCCAAATTGGGCCCAATTAGCCATTTTCCCTACCTGGTGTCATGTGACTTGTTAGTGTGACAAGGTCTCAGGTGTGAATGGGGAGCAGGTGTGTTAAATTTGGTGTTATCGCTCTCACTCTCTCATACTGGTCACTGGAAGTTTAACATGGCACCTCATGGCAAAGAACTCTCTGAGGATCTGAAAAAAAGAATTGTTGCTCTATATAAAGATGGCCTAGGCTATAAGAAGATTGCCAAGACCCTGAAACTGAGCTGCAGCACGGTGGCCAAGACCATACAGTGGTTTACCAGGACAGGTTCCATTCAGAACAGGCCTCGCCATGGTCAACCAAAGAAGTTGAGTGCACGTGCTCAGCATCCTATCCAGAGGTTGTCTTTGGGAAATAGATGTATGAGTGCTGCCAGCATTGCTGCAGAGGTTGAAGGGGTGGGGGGTCAGCCTGTCAGTGCTCAGACCATACACCGCACACTGCATCAAATTGGTCTGCATGGTTGTCATCCCAGAAGGAAGCCTCTTCTAAAGATGATGCACAAGAAAGCCCTCAAACAGTTTGCTAAAGACAAGCAGACTAAGGACATGGATTACTGGAACCATGTCCTGTGTTCTGATGAGACCAAGATAAACTTATTTGGTTCAGATGGTTTCAAGCGTGTGTGGTGGCAACCAGGTGAGGAGTACAAAGACAAGTGATGGTCAAGCATGGTGGTAGGAGTGTCATGGTCTGGGGCTGCCTGAGTGCTGCCGGCACTGGGGAGCTACAGTTCATTGAGGGAACCATGAATGCCAACATGCACTGTGACATACTGAAGCAGAGCATGATTCCCTCCCTTCAGAGACTGGGCTGCAGGGCAGTATTCCAACATAAAGAACCAAACACACCTCCAAAATAATGATGGCCACACAAAATATTGACACTTTGGGCCCAATTTGGACATTTTCACTTAGGGGTGTACTCACTTTTGTTGCCAGCGTTTTAGACATTAATGGCTGTGTGTTGAATTATTTTGAGGGGACAGCAAATTTACAATGTTATACAAGCTGTACACTCACTACTTTACATTGTAGCAAAGTGTCATTTCTTCAGTGTTGTCACATGAAAAGATGTAATAAAATATTTACAAAAATGTGAGGGGTGTACTCACTTTTGTGAGATACTGTATACACATAAAATTACTAGTTGCACTTTCAGTCCCATTAATTGTTAACGGCACACCAAACACAGAAGCAAACACACATTTTTCCATGTGAAAAAACGAGGGCCAAATGCTGCAAAACGCACAGTAAAAAACACACAATCCACAAAACGACAAAATGTCCCATTAACCACATGTAGTGCAGCCAATTGAAATCCACAGGCTGCCCTATGCGTGTCACAGGAAAAACGAGACACAAAACGTTCACTCCCACTTTGCTAGATGTGAATGGGGCCTGAAAGTGACATTGGTGCGCTAACACAAGAACAATCAGGCGCCATTCACATCTGTGCGTTTCCTTGCATTTCAGAAATGCGCAAAAATTCTGGAGCTTCTTTGGTGCGATTTCTGCGTGTAGGGCAGCCCATTCAGGTGGATGGGCTGCCCTCTGTGTGATGAGTGAAAATGCTCAAATGCCTCCCCACCTCGCTAAAAAAAAAAAAAAGCGCATGTGGGAATGCAAGTTCCCGCTATGCAGAGATGTAAACATAAATTGCATAGTGTATGGGCATCTTTATACAAGTACATAGGAGGGAGTGGACAGACACACTCAGCTGTCAAGCTCCCTTCACATCTCTGCATAGCGGGAACTCGCATTCCCACATGCGTTTTTTTTTTTTTTAATTTTAGAGAGGTGGGGAGGCATTTGAGCATTTTCACTCATCACACATAGGGCAGCCCATCCACCTGAATCGGCCGCCCTGCACACAGTAATCGCCCCGAAGAAGCTTCAGAACTTTTTTTAAGAGCGGAGCTTGGTGCGTTTTTTACTGCGATTTTTAGTGCAGCGCGTTTCTGAAATGCAAGGAAACGCACAGATGTGAATGGAGCCTCATTGTTCTTGTGTTACCGCACCAATTTCACTTTCAGGCCCCATTCGCTTCTAGCATAGTGGGAGCAAACGTTTTGTGCCTCGTTTTTCCTGTGACACGCATAGGGCAGCCCGTTGATTTCAATTGGCTGTGCTATTTGTGCTAATGGGACATTTTGGCATTTTGTGGGTTGTGTCATTTTTACTGTGCATTTTGCAGCATTTGCCCCTCGTTTTTTCACATAATGCATGTTTGCTGTGTTTGGTGTGCCGTTAACAATTAATCACAACTAGTAATTTTAGGTGTATAAACATGGCTATACACTATACAATCTAATTGTATTTTGTGAATTAAGTGAGAAGAGTGATCGCTGATTGCATCTCATTTAAAAAGCGTGCACCTGGGAGTGGGCGGTAGGAAGGAGGATGATGCAGGCTGTGTGCTAATGAGGTCAGCTGGTCCACTCCTTCCTGTGTCATTATCTATAGTCTGTGTGAAGGTAAGACATTACAAATGGAAATGTCTGGAAACATGGATGAAGGACAGTAAAGTAAGTGTCTGTAGATTTAATGGAAAGCGTTGATAGTTTTGCAAAAAAGGTACATGAGTGCTATATTAGTACATAGGGGAGCTGGAATTTAGAAAAAAAAAAAAGTGATCGAAGGTGAACTTAGCCTTTAAATACAGTTTATAATAAGCTCAAATTGAAACTGGGAAAAATGAAAGCAATTTTGCCAAAAGTGGTCAAATTTTTCTGCTGGATTTTGACCTGGCCAGTTTAAATCCATCTTCTTGTGGTTGATCAAAAACACCATTCTATAACTTTGATTGCTTTGCTATTTCCACAGATAATGGGAATCAAAAGATTCATTGCTATATCAAATTGCCACACACATTACCAAGAGATGAGTAAAAAAAATGTTAGTATAGAAAAATTATAAATATCTTTGGATTTATTAAAATTGTTCATCTTCTAGGTTTAAAGAAAAAGAATTCTAAGCACAAAAGTTCAAAGGTAAGTAATTAATAATTATTCAGCCATAGTTAGATGCTAGATTTGTAAGCAGAATAAATGAGGCTTTGCTTTGTAATGTACGAGTGTCATTGCTGTTTACATATGCGAATAAACAGTTTCTTATATTTTCAAGCCTTAAAGTGTAAATCCAGGCAAAAACTAACTAACTCTAAACCTGCTCTCTGCAACATTCTAAACCTAATCTGTCTAACCCTGTAAAGCAAAAATCGCTATACTTACCTATTCTGCAGCCGATCGGGTCCAGTTTCCAGAGGCGGAAGCTGTGTACGGGAGAGGACCGACAACGGCTGTGAAATGTCTGGGAAGTGATGTCACCAATAGATTTACTATGGGGCTTCCGCTATCGGCCGCCTCTCCTGCACCCACCTCCACACTGAAGCCACCGTTGACAGCTGATGCTGGGACCGGATCGGATCGGCTGCAGAATAGGTAAGTACAGCGATTTTTGCTTTACAGGGTTAGATAGATTAGGTTTACAATGTGGCAGAGAACAGGTTTAGCATCAGTTAAGTTTTGCCTAAACGTCTACGTTAAGGGCCCCTTCAAACCTGTGTACAGTACTCACTGGTGCATTGTGTTACACATATTACAGGTGATACTCGAAAAATTAGAATATCGTGCAAAAGTTCATTTATTTTCGTAATGCAACTTAAAAGGTGAAACTAATATATGAGATAGACTCATTACATGCAAAGCAAGATAGTTCAAGCCGTGATTTGTCATAATTGTGATGATTATGGCTTACAGCTCATGAAAACCCCAAATCCAAAATCTCAGAAAATTAGAAT
Organism: Glandirana rugosa; assembly: GCA_018402905.1. NCBI lineage: Eukaryota > Metazoa > Chordata > Amphibia > Anura > Ranidae > Glandirana > Glandirana rugosa. The sequence goes on from BLSH010194871.1 coordinate 257,264, forward strand.
ATTACATGCAATCAATAAAACAAGGATTGTACATAGAACAATATCAGACCTCTGAAAAGTATAAGCATGCATATGTACTCAGTACTTGGTTTGGGCCCCTTTTGCAGCAATTACTGCTTCAATGCGGCGTGGCATGGAAGCTATCAGTCTGTGGCACTGCTGAGGTGTTATGGAAGACCAGGATGCTTCAATAGCGGCTTTCAGCTCTTCTGCATTATTGGGTTTCACGTCTCTCATCTTTCTCTTGGCAATGCCCCATAGATTCTCTATGGGGTTCAGGTCAGGCGAGTTTGCTGGCCAATCAAGCACAGTAATTCCACAGTCATTGAACCAGGTTTTGGTTCTTTTGGCAGTGTGGGCAGGTGCCAAGTCCTGCTGGAAAATGAAGTCAGCATCCCCATAGAGCTCGTCTGCGGAAGGAAGCATGAAGTGCTCCAAAATCTCCTGGTAGACAGCTGCGTTGACCCTGAACTTAATGAAGCACAGTGGACCAACACCAGCAGATGACATGGCTTCCCCAAATCAACACAGACTGTGGAAACTTCACACTGGACTTCAAGCATCTTGCAGTGTGTGCCTCTCCATTCTTCCTCCATACTCTGGGTCCTTGGTTTCCAAATGAGATGCAAAATTTGCTCTCATCAGAAAAGAGGACTTTGGACCACTGAGTTACAGACCAGGTCTGTTTTTCTTTTAGCCCAGGTAAGACACTTCTGGCGTTGTTTGTTGTTCAGGAGCGGCTTGACAAGAGGAATACAACATTTGAAGCCCATGTCCAGGATCCGTCTGTGTGTGGTGGCTCTTGATGCACTGACTCCAGCCTCAGTCCACTCCTTGTGAAAGTCCCCAACACCTTTGAATGGCCTTTTCCTGACAATCCTCTCCAGGCTGCGGTCATCCCTGCTGCTTGTGCACCTTTTCTTTCCACACTTTTTCCTTCCACATAACTTTCTGTTAATGTGCTTTGATACAGCACTTTGGGAACATCCAACTTCTTTTGCAATTACCTTTGGAAGCTTTCCCTCCTTATGGAGGGTGTCATTTATGGTTTTCTGCACAACTGTCAGGTCAGCAGTCTTTCTCATGATTGTGATTCCTACTGAACCAGACTGAGAGACCATTTAAAGGCTCAGGAACCCTTTGCAGGTGTTATGGCTTAATTAGATGATTAGAGTGGGACACTTTGAGCCTAGAATATTGCACCCTTTCACAATATTCTACTTTTCTGAGATTGTGGATTTGGGGTTTTCATGAGCTGTAAGCCATAATAATCACAATTATGACAAATCACGACTTGAACTATCTTGCTTTGCATGTAATAAGTCTATCTCATATATTAGTTTCACCTTTTAAGTTGCATTACCAAAATAAATGAACTTTTGCACGCTATTCTAATTTTTCGAGTATCACCTGTACACATTAACATGCTTTATTTCATTTGCAATAGAACAACCTATTCATTTGAATAGGTAGCTAGTGCATCAGAATAAATAAAAAAAAACCTCCCTGCATCTTTTTCTTTTAAGCAGCAAACCACTAAGCACTCTATATATATATATATATATATATATATATATATATATATATATATATATATATATATATATTATGTGTGTGTGTGTGTGTGTGTATATATATATATATATATACAAACACACAATGGAATGACACAAGAAAAAAGTATTGAACACATGAAGAAAGGGAGGTGCAAAAAGGCATGGAAAGCCAAGATACCTGCTGAAGTCTATCAGCTGGTTCAGTCTCAACTGATGGCCTATAAAAAGGTGTCTCAGTACCATGATGTGACACAAGAAACGTCTCATAATGGGTAAAAGCAAAGAGCTCTCTCAAGACCCTCACAACCTTATTGTTACAAAACATACTGATGGCATTGGTTACAGAAGTATTTCTAAACCTCTGAACCTCCCTGTGAACACTGCTGGGGCCATAATCCGGAAGTATAAAGAACATCATTTCACCCTAAACCAGCCACAACCAGGTGCTCCACGCAAGATTTCTGGCAGTGAAAAGCATTACAGAGTTGTCCAAGAGCCAAGGAGGTACAGGTACAATTGTTTCACAGAAAACAATAAGGAATGCACTCAAGCGCCATGACCTGTATGCACACTCACCATGCAAGACTCCATTGCTCCATTCCAAAGCATGTTGAAGCTTGTTTAAAGTTTGCTGTATAACATTAAGACAAGGAAAAAATAGATGGGTGCTACTGCGCTATGGAACAAAATATTTGAATGTAGCTGCTGCCCCCACCAAACAACTGTCGGGCAGGTGCTGATAAGTAAAGGGAGACAAGAAAGGTGGATGTGGCGCTGCTAAGGTAATATAATATAGATACAAACACTAAGGTGCATGTAGTATTTGTGTATCATCCAATGAATATAGACCAGATAGATAAGGTGCAAAAAATGGCTGATTAAGAAATAAAGTGCAAGTGTGGCTCCTAATGTACAAAGTTATGCAAAATTTTTGACCAGTAATTAGGCAATCAACTGATATGTTGAAAACGTATAGAGTTGAGTGAACCCGGACTGTAAAGTTCGGGTCCGTACCGAACTTTGGGGTGTCCGGGACCCGGACGCGAACCCGGACTTTTCAAACAAAGTCCGGGTTCGGGTCCGGGGTTCTGGTAATTTTACCAAAAGTTCTGAAAATTGCTGTAAAAAAGTCCAGGAAAGTCCTAGAGGTCTGCAAAAGGAAGGAAAATGGGGGTAAGGGTGGGACAAGTGCCCTACAAAGAAATGGGGACAGGGTAATAACTTTAAATATTTTTTAAAAAATAAAAACATAAAAAATTCAAAAATGGAGGTGGATTTGGACCATCTTCAAACTGTGTCTGAAAAGTATTAATTAACGGTAGAAGCCATATAACTGTTCTAAAATCATCTTCAAACTGTGTCAAAAAAGTATAAATAAGCCGGGAGAATCCATATCAATGTTCTGCAAACATCTGGAAACTGTGTGTAACACTTTAACTAAAACCGGGAGAAACCATACTACTGTTCTGAAAACATCTGGAAACTGTGTGTACCACTTTAACTAAAACCGGAACAAACTGAACTACTGTTCTGCAAACATCTGGAAACTGTGTGTAACACTTTAACAAAAACCGGGACGAACCCATATCACTGTTCTGCAAACATCTGGAAACTGTGTGTGTCACTTTAACTAAAACCGGGACAAACTTAACTACTGTTCTGCAAACATCTGGAAACTGTGTGTGTCACTTTAACTCAAACCGGGATAAACTGAACTACTGTTCTGCAAACATCTGGAAACTGTGTGTGTCACTTTAACTCAAACCGGGACAAACTGAAGTACTGTTCTGCAAACATCTGGAAACTGTGTGTAACACTCTCAATTTCACTGTGTGTGTCAAAGGTCTACAAACGTCTTGTCATCAATTCAAACAGGGCCAAAATCAATTTCACTGTGTGTGTCAAAGGTCTACAAACGTCTTGTCACTATACCCAAGCAGGGCCAAAAACAATTTCACAATGTGTGTCAAAGGTCTACAAACGTCT
>BLSH010194871.1:277027-299251 GCA_018402905.1 Glandirana rugosa
TTACATCACATGACCGGCTGTGATTGACACAGCCGGTCATGTGGTAAAGAGCCAAATCTATTGGCTCTTTACACAGATCGGAGCTGGGCTTTGTCCGAGGGACAAGCCTCAGCTCCGAGCGCCGCGCTGCGCGCCCCCAGGGGCGCGCACGAGCGGCGTGCACGTGAGGCTCGTTTGTGACCGGCTGTGATTGGACACAGCCGGTCACGGGGTAAAGAGCCAATTTTATTGGCTCTTTACCCCGATCTGGGGGGGACACAACCCCCCGGCAGACGAGCGATCCGCGATCGCCGCTGTGCGGGCCCCTGGGGGCCCGCAGTAGCGGCGAGAAGCGGAGGACGTCATATGACGTCCTCCCGGATCGACGGCCAGTCCCTGCCGACGTCATTTTACTATATGTCGGTAGGGAACTGGTTAACCACTTCGCACCCAGCCTTATTGTCAAATGACAGCTGGGCGGGACATTTGTTGTTCTGAGTAGATGTCATATGACGTTCTCCCGAAACGCGGCTCGCGGGAGCCCCATGGACCACTCTGCGGCATGACCTGTCACCAGCTGTGTCCACAGCCAATGACTGATCAGTGTACCGGTCTGCTGCCAGTACAATGCAATCACTGTGACCAATCATAGCAGATCACGTGATAATTGTAGGGCTTCTTTTCATGCCATTCATTGTGTAAAATTGTGTCGCTAGCTGTGATCGGTCGCAGTGATCACATGGTTGCGTACAGGGCCAATAACAGCCCATCTGTACCATTCGATTAGCTGTGGACAATCACAGCTAATCACAAAATTCACTGGTATAAGCAATCATAAGGTGTAAAAAAAAAAATCCTGATTACTTCCCCAGAGTAGTACAATGTTAATATGATGACACTGTATTGCTCTGGTCACAGTGTGTTTAAAAAATTAAATTGTAAAAAAAAAAAAGAAAAAACAATAATAACTTTTTTTATTATTATTATTATTTTTCTTTTACATCCTGTCACCAGCCAGTGTCCCTGATCACCGCCACACCAGTTATATGATGACACTGTAATGCACTGGTGACAGTATGTAAAAAAAAAAAAAAAATGTGAAAAAAAAATTGCAACTTCAAAAAACTTACCATTCCTCTTTGCCTTGGAGTGTCTACTTTCCAAAAGGGGGTATTTGGGGGATATTTGTACTGTTCTGATGTTTTCAGGCCTCAAGAAATGAGATAGGCCATCATTACATCAGGATTGATCAATTTTCAGATATACACCATAGTTTGTGGAATCTATAACTTTCCTACAGACTAAATGATAAACACTGATTTGGGTTATTTTCACAAAAGAAATGTGGCAAAATACCTTTTGGCCTAAATTTATGAAGAAAGATTATTTATTTGCAAAATTTTATAACAGAAATGAAGAAAAACTTGTTGTTTGGGTTTATTTATAAAATAAAAAACCCAGTGGTGATTACATATCACCAAAAAAGCTCTATTTGTGTAAAAGAAAATTATAAAACGTTCATATGGGTACAGTGTTGCATGACTGCCCAATTGTTATTCAAAGTGCAACAGCATTGAAAGCTGAAAATTAGCCTGGGCAAGAAGGGGGTGAAAGTTGACCAGGCCATTTTTTGCTATACGGCACTGCATTACTTTAACTAACAAATAGAGCTTTCTTTTGGTGGTATTTGATCACCTCTGCGGTTTTTATTTTTTGCACTGTAAACAAAAAAAGAGCGTCAATTTTGAAAAAAATATATATATTATTTTTACTTTCTGCTATAATACATATAAAAAAAAACAAAAAAAAAAAACAAATGTATTCATCGGTTTAGGCCAATATGTATTCTTCTACATATTTTTGGTAAAAATAAAATGCCAATAAGCGTACATTGATTAAAAGTTATGTCTACAAAATAGGAGATAGATTTATAGCATTTTTATTATTGTTATTATTTTTTTACTAGTAATAGTGGCGAGCAGTGATTTTCAGCAGGACTGCGACATTGCGGCGGACAGATCGGACACCTTACTGACATTTTTGACACTTTTTTTTGGGAACCAGTGACATTATTACAGTGATCGGTGCTTAAAATAAACATCAGGAGCGATCAAGGGGGTAAATGTGTTCTCTGTTTGTGTTTTCTAACTGTATGGGGGACTGTGTGACTGGGGAAACACGCAGATCCTATACTGTTTGACAAATGGAAATCAGATATTCCTAACCTTGAGGATGATGACTGGCAATAGGGGATCCAGCAATATATTCCCCTTATGGTAGCGGCACGGGATAGATATATTCAACTTAAATTCCTGCACAGGGCCTACTACACCCCTCAAAAGTTGGCAAGGATATTCCCCTCTAGGTCAGATAGGTGCCCTAAATGCACTGGGGAAGTGGGCACCTTTATACATGTCCCATGATCCTGCCCTGTGATACAAAAATTCTGGCTGGAGGTGACCCAGGCAATCAACTCAATGGCTGGTACCTCTCTGGGCTTAGACCCAGTAGTTCTTTTATTGGGAGTCGCAGACATAGTGACCAAGAATACCTATAAAAAACTATTCATTTTTTACGCTGCATTCTATGCCAGGAAAACCCTACTACTTAAATGGAAAGAGGCGTCCCCTCCTACAATAACTCAGTGGAGGGCAATAATTGATGCAGTCCTCCCACTGTATAAGCTCATCTATATGAATAGGAAGTGCCCTAAAAAATTTGATAAAATCTGGGGAGATTAGGTGAAAACTTGATGATTCTGCCATGACTATTCAGCGCATGACCTGAAACAGCGGGGCTGGTGCCGTATGGCAGTCATTCCACCCCCCCCCCCCTCCTTTGTGGAGGGCAGGGGTCGCTACTCTGACTGATCCAGATTCTCTGGATGGTAATCTGGCTATGCCTAACACACCTGTTAAATCTTTCATGTATAAGATATAACTGTCTGGTATACCTACAATCTGCAAAGTATCTGTATCTGTAAAAGTTCATTGAGTGATTGTCACCTGTATGCTACCTATGTTTGTATTTTTCATTTGGGAAAAAAATAAAAACTTTTCTGTTAAAAGAAAATAAAAATAAGCACTGGCTATACATTTACTGCTTACCAACCAACTTGCCTTCATGTGAATACTAGGCCCTATTAGGCACTAGGTGATAGTGCATTTTGGTACAGAACTGCTTCTCAGGGGCTCTGAAAAACCATACTGGCAGTATACTCATTATCAAAGGAAAAAAACAAAAGGCACTGTGAAACCATACCAGAGAGGAAAGAAAGTAGCCTGCTTATTGGATCTCAGAAGTGTGTAAGGCTGTAATCACACTATAGCAGTTTGTGAAAATCACACAATTGCACATGCATTCATGAAACATGCAAAAAAGAGTGTCGCCCTTGCGGTGCTATTCATTATTAGCGGCACCTCAAACATGGCAAGTAGATATGCGTTAACGTGGCAAAAAAAATGTGCAAAGTTCGAATAGGCAACCATATACGTGTAGCATGACAACGCACAAATATAATGCACATATGCCCGACACCTGATGTTGTGCGTCACAGTGTGAATGGGGCCTTAATGAGGTAATGCCAGCCTGCATGGAGAAAGAGAACAAAGTTAGCTTACACCAGTACCCATACTACACAACTATAATTCTTATCTGCTCATTGGGGATTTTCAGTGCTCATTATGGTAAGGGCTCATTCACGCTTAAAATACTGATGCTTATTAAACGTACCTATAGTGTTAATGAGTGTTAAACGGTGCTGTTGATAAGCGTTTAATGAGCATTAAAAACGCTCCCCCAAATCCCTATGTGCGTTTGCGACGCGGTTGACAAAGGTTTTTGGCTTGCTAAAACCGCACCACAAACACTTACAATAGCTAACTTGGAGAAGCTTCTCCTAAAAAAAATATTATAATAAAAACATTATCTCTCCACTGGTTTGAAGCAGTTACATTTTTTATGGCTTGACATGCCCTCAGCTTCCCCATCAGTTTTATACTCACCTGTTACTGATCTAGTGAAGTATTAGGCTAGGTTGACATACAGTATGCGAATTGGCAGGGTTTCCTGCATCCAATTCGCATGACAGGCGAGTGTGACTGACTCTCAATGGAGCCAATTCACACAGGTCCGAAGCGGCCATGGAGCGGATTGCAAAACTCGGTTCCGGTGCGAATTCAGACAAAAATTCAGACCTGAATCACACCTGAACCAGTGAAAAGACACACACCAGACCCGAGGCACAAACCCGCGGCCGCACATATGTGAACCCGGACTTATGCACAAAGTCGCTCGTCAATATCTTCCAGGCTAGCCTACACTCAATCATTCATTCCTATTGAGGGTTTACAGTGCCTTGAAAAAGTATTCATACCCCTTCAAATTTTCCACATTTTGTCATGTTACAACCAAAAACGTATTTTATCGGGATTTTATGTGATAGACCAACATAAAGTGCCACATACAGTATCTCACAGAAATGAGTACACCCCTCACATGTTTGTAAATATTTGATTCTATCTTTTCAAGAAATGACACTTTGCTACAATGTAAAGTAGTGAGTGTACAGCTTGTATAACAGTGTAAATTTACTCTCCCCTCAAAAAAACTCACTTAGGGGTGTACTCACTTTTGTTGCCAGCGGTTTAGACATTAATGGCTGTGTGTTGAGTTATTTTGAGGGGACAACTAATTTACACTGTTATACAAGCTGTACACTCACTACTTTACATTGTAGCAAAGTGTCATTTCTTCAGTGTTGTCACATGAAAAGATATAATACAAAATTTACAAAAATGTGAGGGGTGTACTGACTTTTGTGAGATACTGTAATAGTGAAGTGGAAAGAAAATAATAAATGGTTTTCCAAAATTTTTTTACCAATAAATATCTGTATATTGTTTTTGCTATTTCTTTTTGTTTTATGAACTGCAACCTTTACCAAACAAAACTGTCAACCAGATTGTAAGAAAGTTTGCCTACAAGCTGCCTTTTTCCCAGGAAAGGTGGGTGGATTCAGCGGACAACTTTCCAAAATGGAGTAGGTGATAAAAGTCCTACTGCAGGCCAATGCAGCCCAGGGAGAGACGAACCGTCAGTTTGCGGAGGCCCTGCTGGAGTTAAAGAAGGGGGCGCACCTCCCGTGGCAGTGGAACCAAAATTGGTATGCGCCTCTTACCACCTGCGGATGACGTGGAGGCGTACCTCACGACTTTTGAACGAGTCGATCTTCGCAAAGGATGGCCAAAAGAACAATGGTCGGGACTGTTAGCACCTTTTTTGACAGGTGAGCCCCAAAAGGCCTATTTTGATTTGGAACCCGATAAGGCCCAGGACTTTGAGTCACTAAAATGGAGATACTCGCACGCCTGGGTGTCACCATGGCACTCCGGGCTCAACGGGTGCATCAGTGGACCTACCGCGTTGACCAGCTACCCCGCTCCCAAATGTATGACTTAATCCATTTCACCAACAAGTGGTTACAGCCAGAGACTTTGCCAGGCCCTCAGATCGTGGAGCGTGTTGGCATGGACCGTTATCTGCGTGCGCTCCCTGCGACTTTGAGGAAGTGGGTCAGCCATGGAGACCCCAAAACGGCTGTAATGAACCACGTACCTGAGAGAGTGGAGCCTGTCTCTTGTAGGAGGAGACCTCTCATACAGCTCTGACTTAGAGCCCATTGGAATGGGAACAGTGGTCTCGTGAGTACAGCGAGGTAAGAGTGCCTCTGGCAAACAGCAGGAGACTGGAGCTGGTAACACTGGACAGCAGACAGCTGGAAACAGGAACAGCAGCAGCAGACAGCAATCACAGGAGCTGGATGCAGAGCACACGACAGCAGTCAGCTGACCGTTGAAACAGGCAGGAGGATGGTCAGAGAAGCCGGATCAATCACAGATGAACGGAGCAGCAGAATCGGTAGGCGGAGAATGGTCAGAGGCAAGCTGGGTTCGGCAACGGGTATCAGGCAGGCAGAACTAAGCAGGGTCCAAAACAAGCCGAGTCAGGGTAGGAGAAGGCAGAGTGGTCCAAACAAGCCGGGTCAATCAGGTAACGGATCAGGTAGCAGATAACGGGCAAGCAGGTACAGGTACTGACAAGCTGCAGATCAGACAGCACTAAAGCCAGTCTGACTTCCTTATAAAGGCCCATGTGATGTGCTGACAGAGATGCTGGGTCCTAGAGCCCTCCTGCTCTGATGGATTCTGGGTTGTAGAGTCCTCCTGCTATTAGTGCCCTGACAACATCCCTGCGCATGCGTACAATGGATTTTGGTCTATTCATGTTGATCGTCCGGCGACTAGGATTTCTGAAGTGATGACATCTCCCCTCTCTGCTTTCTTTTCCATTGCAGAGAGGAGAGAGAGACATCTAAAAACATGAGTTGCACAAACAGTGTACTAACACCAGTACACATAGGCACATTTAACCCTTTGATCGCCCCCTGATCGCCCCCCAGTTAACCCTTTCACTCCCTGTCACCCCCGTCACAGTATCATATAGTGCAGCGATCTTATTTTTACCGATCGCTGTACTTGTGACCCTTGTGACACTAAATCAGTGCTAGGGTAGGCTACTAGTAGGCCTAGTTAGGTGTAAATACCCCCCTTTGCCTCCCCCAATAAAGGTTTTAACCCCTTGATTGCCCCCTGTCACCTGCGATCACCGTATAAGTGTCAACGGTGATGCAAGCTAGCTAGATAGTTTTTTCCCCATCTGATTACCCGCTGTATATTATTTTATATACCTTTTATAGTTTTAACCCCCGATCGCCCGGCGGTGAGCCCAGTTAGGTTCAGCGTAAATACCAGGCAGGGCGAGTTAGTTAGGTACTCTGACACGCACGCACGCACATTAGGTAGGTGTTAGATATTATTGTAATATTTGATCAGATCAATATCTGCGATCTGATCAGATCTATATTAGCGTCCCCTTTAGATTTAGTGTTCTAAAAAACGCAGCGTTAGTGGGATCAGCCCAGATAATTGCTAGCACCTGCGTTTAGCCTCTCTGCCCAGCCCAGCCCACCCAAGTGCAGGATCAATAGATCGCTGTCACTTACAAAACACAAAACACACATCTGCAGCCTTCGCAGAGATCACGCCCGATCCCTGCGAATTCTGACAGTGAATTTGGTAGCGACTTGACACAGGCTCTGACAACCAGGTGCACTTTTTTTGCCTGTGAATCTCACTTGTGTACCTATAAATTTAGAGGCCATGTCTAATCCGAGGTACACTGGCGAAGAGGCCTACGCAATTGTGAGTATGACAGATGAGTGCGATGGGGAAGACTCACTGTCAGATTCAGACTAACCCAGTGGCGGCTGGTGTAGTTTTTGGATGTGGGGGCGCCAGGCCCCGCCCTTCCTTTTGACCCCTCCTACTTCTAATAAGCCCCTCCCCTTATAGAATCCACCCACTCCGTCCCCTGTATTCCACATATTGTGTCAGGAGTATACAGCTCAGCATCACAGGACACAGTATACAGCTCAGCATCACAGGACACAGTATACAGCTCAGCATCACAGGACAAAGTATACAGCTCAGTATCACAGGACACAGTATACAGCTCAGCATCGCAGGATACAGTATACTGCTCCAGCATCACAGGGCACAGTATACAGCTCAGTATCACAGGGCAATGCATACAGCTCAGCATCACGGGACACAGTATACAGCTCAGCATCACAGGACAAAGTATACAGCTCAGCATCACAGGATACAGTATACTGCTCCAGCATCACAGGGCACAGTATACAGCTCTGCATCACAGGGCACAGTATACAGTGACACAGGTGGGGGCAGTTATGCAGCCGGTGACACAGGTGGGGGCAGTTATGTAGCCAGTGACACAGGTGGGACAGCAATGCAGCCAGTGACACAGGTGGGGCAGTTATGCAGCCAGTGACACAGGTGGGGACAGTTTGCAGCCAGTGACACAGGTGGGGGCAGTTTGCAGCCAGTGACACAGGTGGGGGCAGTTTGCAGGCAGTGACACAGGTGGGGGCAGTTTGCAGCGAGTGACACAGGAGGGGCAGTTTGCAGCCAGTGACACAGGTGGGGCAGTTTGTAGCCAGTGACACAGGTGGGGGCAGTTTGCAGCCAGGGACACAGGTGGGGTACATTGCAGAGTCGTTCCCCCCCCCGCACTTACCCCATCCAGCAGGCAGGAGTGTTGCAGAGGTTCGGCATGCGGAGAGCGCGCTGGGTCTGCAGAGTTCGGCACACAGAGAGCGGCTGTCCCCCCTTGTCGGTCCCTGGGCGGTCATGGTCTCTGTGGGAGCGGAAGTCACCTCCGCTGCCACAGTGACCCGCCACCGCATCCAATCACCCAGTCTCCAATGACTTTTTTTTTTCTTCTTTTGCCGGTGGGGAGCCGGCGCCCCAGCGCCCCTCACACACCAGCCGCCGCTGGACTCACCAATCGAGTTGATATTCGACAGCGGCTCCATGACAGATAGCTCTGACGATTGGGTGGTCCCTGCTAAGGTCAGGCGTACCAGATCCCGTTTAGCTGGCGCTGAGGTGCAAGAACCGCAGGGCTCTCGTATGGAGCAGAGACCCAGTACTAGCGCCGCTACCCCTTCTGGTGACCTGGCAAGCACCAGCAGCCTAGTACATTCTGGTCATACAACCAGCACTGCAGTAACAATTGGTGACGTGGCGAGTCCCATAAGTGCAGTTCAAGCTGGTGTGGCTAGCACGAGTAATGCCCCGCAGCCACGAAGACGAAGAACACAGGCCCACAGAGCCCATAGTGCCCTTCCTGACGCGCTTGCAAACCCTGATTGGCAACCCACCACTAATGCAGCGCCCGTACTTCCCCCATTCACTGCCGAAACCCGGAGTTCAGGTGAATACAGTTGATTTTAGGGCCATTGATTTTTTTTTCGCTGTATTTCACCGAAGATCTCTATAGATCTATTGTGGACCAAAGCAATTTATATGCTGGTCAATACATTGCCGCTAATCCCCATTTGTCCCTTGCCAGAAATTGGAAACCAATTATGGTTTCCGAATTTAAGACCTTTTTGGGCCTCATCCTCAACATGGGCATACATCATCTACCTGAATTGTGGTTATATTGGTCCAATGACTCAATTCATCACATGTATGTCTACTCTGCTTCCATGGCCTGGACACGATAGGAGCAGATTCTGCGGTTCATGCAATTCAGTGACAATCGACTCGATCGTCCATATGGAGACCCTGAATTTGACCGGCTTTACAAAATTCGGCCCCTCATAAACCACTTCAACCAGACGTTCGCAGCACATTTTATTCCCAACCAAGTTGTGTGCGTGGACGAGTCCCTGATTAAATTTGCTGGCCGTCTTGTTTTCAAACAGTACGTCCCCAACAAGCATGCCAGATACGGGGTCAAGTTGTATAAGCTCTGTGACAGGGCCACAGGCTATACATGTAGTTTTATGGTTTATGAGGGCCTAGATAGCTGCATAGAGCCGGAAGGGTGCCCAGACTACATATGGAGTGCTGGTAAAATTGTGTGGAGCTTGGTGTCACCCTTATTGGGAAAGGGGTACCATTTGTACGTGGACAATTACTACACAAGCGTGCCACTTTTTAGTCATTTACTTGATCACCAAATTGGCGCATGTGGCACCTTGCTACCTAATCGCCGGGGCTTCCCCCAACGGCTGGTAGATTCCCGGCTTAGTTGGGGGGAGAGAGCCTGCTTGAGATGTGGTAATTTGCTTGCAATGAAGTGGAGGGATACAAAGGATGTTTTCCTTCTTTCCTCCATTCATGCAGACACGGCTGTCCAAATTAGAAGGGCGACTGGTGTTGTGGAGAAACCCCTCTCTGTCCACCAATATAACCTTAATATGGGAGGGGTGGACCTCAATGACCAGTTATTGGCACCGTACTTAATTGCCCGTAAATCCAGGCGCTGGTACAAAAAAAGTGTCTATTTACTTCTTTCAATTGGCTTTGCTGAACGCGTTTGTGCTATACAAAGTGTCAGGATGGACTGGACCTCTCCTGCCATTCCAGGAAGAGATCATCAGAGCCCTTCTGTGTCCAGATGGCTCTGCACCCCAGGTTCCCAATCCACATGCAGTGAGCCGGCTGCATGGACGGCATTATCTACATGCCATCACTGGTACCCCTACCCAACGATACCCCCAAAAAAGATGTTGTGCCTGCCGACGAAACGTATACAGGCGTGACACCCGATATGGTTGCCCCACCTGTTTGGACCAGCCTGGTCTCTGCATCGGTGACTGTTTCGTGGGCTACCATTCATTAGTTGAGTATTAGCGTAGGGAACAGCACTAAATAGAAATAGGACACACTTTCACAGGGTCTCCAAAGATGTCACCGCATTTTTGGAGACCCTAACCTTTACTGTTTATTGTTATAAAAAAAAAAGCGTACTAAAAAAAAATAAAAATAAAAAAAAAAGTTATAAAAACCAAAAAAAGTAAAAAAATAAAAACCAAAAACAGTTGTACGTTTCTTGTTTTTCTATCTTCATTTTCTCTCTATTCTCTTTCTATTGCTCTCTCTATTGTTATTTATGCATATCTGTAATGTTTTGTTGCGGTTTATTATAGTGGGGGGTTTTTTTGCAGGTATGCAATGTTTTTATGTAACATGTAATTATTTTTTTATTCTTAGCAGGAATTTAATCTTTATTTAATTTTCAGGTACGCCAGCTGCAGAGCTCATTTATTTAGGGTGACAGCAATAGCGTTTGCTCCCACCATATATAAAGCAGCGACTCCAGCGCTGTTGGCGCTGATTTCACCACCACAGTTAAAAAAAGAGCAAATATACTGGAGCATAGGGGCAGTGGGTGGAAATTGGGGCGGATTGCCCCTATGCTTTGGTATATTTTTTAAAAAAAGTGGCTATGCCAACCATTAGAAGTGGGAGGATGAAGGGAGGTTTTCTAATGGTGGGCATACCCACCGATTGATTCTTTTTTTCATGAAAAAAAGAACATTACAATATATGCCCAACAAGGACCCGCGACATACTGGTGTGTTGCTGACCTTCTCAAGCTCTCCTGTCCCACCGGGGAAAGTGAGAATGCAGCTCGTGGTTCCACCAGCTTACCATAGAGCTGATTGAAGACTAGAATGGCTCCAATCATCTTCATGGCCTAAGAAACCGGAGGCTACGAGCATTTTGTGACTTCAGTTTTGCCAGATATAAACAGCGCCATTGGGAAATTGGGGAGGCATCTTATCAAACCGATTTTGGTGTAGTCAGACGCTTTAAGGGCTGGGGAAAGAGCTAGAGTTTAGTAGACCCCAAAATGAAAAAAAAAATGACATGCGACAATACCTATTTTTATCATAGGGGATATTTAAAATCCCTGTGATAAAAATAAAAATTATAAAAAAAAAAGAAAAAGATGAAAGGGACAGTGTAAAAATAAAACAAAAAGCAAAATGAATAATAAAAAAAAAAAAAAATGCACCCCTGCCCCCCCGTGCATGCGCGCAAAGGTGGACGCAAGCGTCAGTTTCATGTCGTATGTAAACAACAATTTCACCATGCATGTGAGGTATCACCGCGAACGTCAGATCGAGAGCAGTCATTCTAGCAGTAGACCTCCTCTGCAGATCTTAAGTGGTAACCTGTAAAGGCTTTTAAAGGCTTTTAAAAATGTATATAGGTTGTCGCCGCTTCGCGGGTGTGCGTCATTTTTAAAGCATGTCATGTTTGGTGTCTATGCACTCAGCATGCGATCAACTTTTAAATTTCACTAAACATTTGGGCAAAATAGTATGTTTTTGTGCATTAAAATGCAAAAAAGTGTTTTTTTCCCCAAAAATTGCGTTTGAAAAATCGCTGCGCAATTACTTTGTGAAAAAAAAATTGTAACACCCACTATTTAAATATTTAGGGCCTCTGCTTTAAAAAATATATATAATGTTTGGGGGTTCAAAGTCATTTTCTAGCAAAAAAAAGGATTTTTTCATGTAAATAAAAAGTGTCAGAAAAGACTTGGTGGTTAGAAGAGTGGGTGATGTTGGGCATAAAATGCCAGGACAGTTCAAACCCCCCCCCCAAATGACACCATTTTGGAAAGTAGACACCCCAAGCTATTTTCTGAGAGGCATGTTGAGTCCATGGAATATATTATTTGTCATAAATGATTGAAAAGTGACAAAAAAAAATTACACAAAGTTGTCACTGAAATGATATATTGCTCACACATGCCATGGGTATATGTGGAATTACACCCCAAAATACATTCTGCTGCTTCTCCTGAGTATGGGGATACCCCATGTGTGAGACTTTTTGGGAGCCTCTCCGCGTACAGAACCCCGAAAACCAATCACCGCCTTCAGTATTTCAAGGGCATAAAATGGTGATTTTATTCCTTATTACCTATCACGGTTTTGGAGGCCCTGAAATGTCAAGGTAGCACAAAACCCCCCCAAATGACCCCATTTTGGAAAGTAGACACCCCAAGGTATTTGCTTAGAGGTACGGTGAGTATTTTGCAGCTCTCATTTGTTTTGGAAAATTAAGAAATAAACAGATTTTTTTTTTTTTTTACTTTTTTCAAATTTCAAAACTTAGTGACAAAATGTGAGATCTGCAAAATACTCAAAATACTTCTCAGTGAATAGCTTGGAGTGTCTACTTTCCAAAATGGGGTCATTTGGGGGGGGGGGTTGTGCTATCTGGGCATTCCATGGCCTCCGAAACTGTGATAGGGAGTGAGGAGTAAAATCACCTTTTTACGCACTTAGAAAGCCCGGAGACGGTGATTGGTTTTTGAGGTCCCGTACGCGGTTACACTGCCAAAAGGTCTCACACATGTGGTATCCCTGTATTCAGAAGAAGCAGCATAATGTATTTTGGGGTGTAATTTCACATATACAAATGGCATGTTCAAGCAACATATCATTTAGTGACAACTTTGTGGGGAAAAAAAAAATTGTAATTTCCCCGAAACTTGTGGCAAAATATAAAATATTCCATGGACTCAACATGCCTCTCAGCAAATAGCTTGGGGTGTCTACTTTCCAAAATAGGGTCATTTGGGGGGGGGGGGGGGCTTCTGCTATCTGGGCATTTCATGGCCTCCACAACTGAGATAGGTA
This sequence comes from Glandirana rugosa, assembly GCA_018402905.1. Classification (NCBI taxonomy): domain Eukaryota; kingdom Metazoa; phylum Chordata; class Amphibia; order Anura; family Ranidae; genus Glandirana; species Glandirana rugosa. The sequence goes on from BLSH010194871.1 coordinate 290,100, forward strand.
GCGTGGGGTGAATGCATACATTTTTGCCCTTAGAAATACTGAAGGCGGCGATTGGATTTTGGGGTCCTGTATGCAGATAGACTTCCGAAAAGTCTCACACATGGGATATCACCGTACTCAGGAGAAGCAGCAGAATGTATTTTTGGGGTGTAATTCCACACATACCCATGGCATGTGTGAGCAATATATCATTTCAGTCACAACTTTGTGTAATTTTTTTTTTTTTTTTGGTCATCTTTCAATCACTTATGACAAAAAAATAAAATATTCAATGGGCTCAACATGCCACTCAGCTAATTCCTTGGGGTGTCTACTTTCCAAAATGGGGTAATTTGGGGGGTGTTTTGTACTGCCCTTCCATTTTAGCACCTCAAGAAATGAGATAGGCAGTCATAAAATAAAAGCTGCATAAATTCCAGAAAATGTACCCTAGTTTGTAGACGCTATAACTTTTGCGCAAACCAATAAATATACAGTAATTAACTTTTTTTTTACCCAAGACATGTGGCTAAATACATTTTGGCAAAAAGTTATGACTAAAATTTAGTTTATTGTATTCTTGTAATAACATAAAGTTGAAAATATAATTTTTTTCCAAATTTTCGTCCTTTTTTTGTTTATATCGCAAAAAATAAAAAGCGCAGTGGTGAACAAATACCACCGAAAGAAAGCTCTATTTGTGGGAAAAAAAGGATGCAAAGTTTGTTTGGGTACTGCATTGCATGACCGCGCAATTACCATTTGAAGCGGTGCAGTGCCAAATTGAAAAAAGTGCTCTGGTCCTAAAGCTGCAAAACCTTCCGGTTGGTAAGTGGTTAAATTGTCGTCAATGTAAGTTTTGAGGGCACTCAATTCTAGTTCGGTCAAAGGAAAGATTCTTTCAAATGGGACTTCAGCTCCAGAGAGGAGCTCAATGGGACAGTCATAGGGTCTATGTGGGGGAAAAATCTCTGCTCCCTTTTTACTAAAAACATCCAAAAAGAAATTATATACTATGGGAACGGATTGACGAACTACAGAGTCAGAATCAGAGTCCAAAAGGTTGAATGTTCACATGTGATTTTCTGCAGGCAGTGTTGAAGACAGTAAGATGATTGGAACTTGGTTTCCCCTGTGGCCCAGTTGATGTGAGGGTTTTGCGTCTGCAGCCAGGGCATACAAGGATAACAGGGAACAGAGGTGATGCAATGGCATCTAAACTTAAGAGTTCTTGATGAGTACTGGCAATGGTGGCAGGCAGTAGAACGATTTTGTGAGTAACCAGTCCAGATTTAATGGCTGATCCATTGGAAAGATTTACTGCCATTCCCTGGGCCTTGGGCTGTAGCGGAATCTGGTGCTTTGTGGTAAATAATAAGTCAATAAAACAGCTGCCAGCTCCGGAATCTCTAATGGCGGGGACCTGGTTATTCTTTCCTGGAAGCTGCATTGAGATGGGAAAAGCGATATGAGAAGAGTTGCTGTGGACAGCTGGCACAAAATCAGATGCAATGGTTAGACACTTACGGAGTTTTGCTGGATCTCATATGGTGTCCAGGTTCCCCACAGTATAGGCAGAGGTTGTTTATCCATCGGGGTTGACTTTCTTCAGCGGAGAGTGACGGGCGGAGACCGAGCTGCATGGGTTCGGATGTATCCGGGGGTGAAGCTGCAGAAACTGGAGGAGTAGAGCTGGAGAAGCTGGGGACTCTGGGCAACATCCATGTGGGACGTGATGGTCCTGTTGATCTTTCATACCTTTGTTCCCAATTTGGATCGATAAGATTATGAGGGCGTCTAAGGACTGGAGAACTCCAACTCGAGCCAGTTCATCTATTAGGGGTTCAGAAAGTCCCAAGCGGAACAGGTAGCACAGAGCAGCATTGTTCCATTTGGTGTCGGAAATCCAACACCTGAATTCAGAAACCTAGTCCTCCATTGCTCTGCGACCTGGCTGCAGTGCATGTAGGGCTGCTTCTGCTGTTGCCTTCAAATGCGTATCCTCATAGAGCTGGGACATGGCCAGGAAGAATGAGGTGAGATCCGTCAGGGATGCAGCTTTTTGATCCAGAAGGCAGTGAGCCCAGGATTGTGGTTCTCCTTCCAGAAGAGAGATTACAAAGCCCACTTTAGTTGCTTCAAGTGAGAATGTGTGTGGTCGCAGAGCAAAGTATAGTTCACAGGCATTACGGAATGCACGAAACTTGTTGCGGTCATTGGAAAACCTCTCAGGTGTTGGGACCTTGGGCTCAGGAGGTAGCATGATGACTGCAGGGGCCGTAGAGGTGCCCGCAGGAGCAGATGGGCTACTGGTTCCTTGTGCAGCTGGGGAAGACAGCTCCTGGATACGTTCCTCCAAGCAGTTGTAGCCTTCCTGCAAGTTTTTGACAGCCTGTGTTAGGCCGGCGAGATGTTGACACAGTTCATCCATGGGAGAGGGTCCCTGCGCAGACTCAGACATGGCTGTCTGGTACTGTCACGTACCTGGTGGTAGAGTCTGATATGCAGGGGACAGCCTCTCTTACAACTCTGACTCAAGAACCCCTGGTATAGCAGATAGGAAGTTTGGGAGTGCAGGATGGCATGAGTGCTTGGCAGGATCACTGATGCAGGAACCACTGACAGGAATGCAGATGCAGCAGGCAACGATGTTGGAGCACTCGGAGGAGTAGCAGAGTACAGCCGGGCCGGGTCACAGACAGGCAGATCAGGGACTGATACATGCAGAGAAGTCAGTGTACAAGCCAGTAGCAGGCGGGCAGCAAGGTACCGGGGATGAGGCAGGATATTAGTCAGAGCACAAGCCAGGGAGGCAGCAGGCAGGCAGCGAGGTACCAGGGTGCAGGAAGAAGTCAGAGATGTGCCAGGGTCAGATGCGGGAGGACAGCAGGTAAGTCGGTAACAAGCCAAGTAGTCACAGGAACTGGATAGGCAGGATAACAGATGGCAGGGGTTGCAGGAATGATGTAGACCAGACCGCGCTGAGTCCATGTCTCTGTGTGGTTTAAATAGCCCTTTTTGGCGCCATGAACTGTCACAAGTGCGGGCGCGCGCCTCCCGCACACGCACATGGGTTTGCCTCGGTTTCCTGTTTCACCCATGCATGCACCGTGCACCTCTTCTCACAGGAACGCGGGGGAACAGGCATTCTCCTGCAGCTGTTACTTTGCCTTTCTGACACACTGGGTTACTGGGTCTTGAGGATGGACCACTGGCCAGAACTTGCTCAATATGCAATCGAGCTACTGGCCTGTCCTGCATCCAGCGTGCTTTCTGAACGGATATTCAGTGCTGCTGGAGGGTTTGTAATGGATCAAAGAGTGCGCCTGTCCACAGACTCCATTGATAGGCTCACATTTATAAAAAATGAATCAGTCCTGGATCAGCAGCTATGAAATGGAAATTTCTAGGGAACTGCCTATGCTGTGCAGCAGTGTAGCCACCCTTGGGGGTGGCTGGTAGATGTGGTTCACCTGCCCGCTGCCCTCAATCACACAATTTTCCATGCATCCAGAGTCACAGAACAGGCCGGTACTTTGTTTTGTTGTTTTATTGATGGGATACAGTTGGATAGGGGAAGGGATAACAATGGGATGCCCAATGGATCAAATCACGGGACCATCTATATACACCGCAGTATATACACTCCTTCTTCCTCCAGCACAAACACTTCCTGGCCGTCACACTCCTTTTTCTTCTCTCCTGCTCACTACTTGATTTTCCTGGCCTAAAAGGCAATTTATCAGGCCTCCATGACATATCTTCCTCCACCACTAGCACATGGTGAGGCCTGCTCTGCTGCCAGCAGGACCTCCCATTACAGGCAAGGGCCACGGGCTCCCAGTTGTGAAGCCATGGGCCCTTAAAGTGTAGCTAAGTACGTTGGTGCTAGCTAGGTATTGATGGACTACTGTTCCCAGCCCATGCTCTTCCAGCCCATGCTCTTCCAGGCCTACCTCGCTATCCAGTGGCACTTCTTCCCCTGACTGGCTCCTCTGACCTCCACAGACCATCCACTGTCTCCTCCCAGCCTGCTCCAGCCTTTCTGTCCTGCTCCCAGGGTCTGTCAGTTACCGGCACTGGTGGATCCTTTAAAGAGTCTTTAGGATAGCCTCTCTGCTGCTCTCCTGCTCCCTTGTGCTACTCCAGGAACTGACTCCGCTCCTAGCTGCACCTGAGCCTCCAGGCTTCAAGGTCACCCCCACCCCAGACGGGGCTCCCTCCTGGGTGAGATCCCCACAGCACCTGTTACATCTCAACTCTTCCACCTGACATTCTCCTCTCCTGCTGGGCAGATCAGTATTTAAGGAGGCCTCCCCCCGTCAATCCAGGTTGGGGATTGGTCAAGGCTCCTGTCAGGAAACAACTTCTGCCCCAGGAAATCGCGTTGGGAAGCCTGTGCGTGGGCGTACATACCGTGTGTGCGCACCTGTGCGTGTGTGTGCGTGCGTGTGCGCCGGCATTGGCACCCAAGCGGCTCATTTAAGCGGACAGCACCCTGCAACCAGTGCTGTCCATTCTACAGCGTTTGTGGTACCTGAGCTTCCCATTTACTTGTATCTGTACCTGTTCCTATGACTTGGCTTGATCTCCACCTGCACCGACCCCGGCTTTCCACGACCACCCTTCTGCCTGCTCCTTTGTACTTCTGCTGCCAGCCCGTTGATGAACTTAGCTTGTACCTGACCATTCTCTTGCCTGCTCCTCCTGTACCGCACCACCCGCTTGTTGCCAACCTAGCCTGTACCATCACTCTACTATCAGCACGAGTCTGGAGATACCACATCAGTTGTCACTGGTGACCAGACCAACCCTCGTGCCATCCTCAGTCCTGAACCACCTGTTTGCTCTACCAGGGGTTCTTGAATCAGGATCGCAAGGGAGGTTACCCCTGCATAAGTCAGACTCCACCACCAGGCATGTGACAGTAATGGACAGCCATTTCTGAGTCTGCACAGGGGTCCTCTCCCATGGACGAACTTTGTTTACACCTGGCCGGCCTGACCCAGGCAGTTAAGACCCTGCAGGAAGGCTACACCTGGTTGGAAGAACGGGTGCAGGAGCTCGCTCCAGCCATGCCCCCCGGGGACAGTCAGTCTGCCGCTCACACCCTAGTGGCCCTGCCATCGGAGTCCAGGGTCCCCCTGCCAGAGCGGTTTTCAGGTGACAGCACCAAGTTTCGGTCCTTCCGGAACTCCTGTGAGCTATACTTTGCGCTCCAGCCTCGTACCTTCTCCTCGGAAACCACCAAGATGGGCCTTGTAATTTCCCTGCTTCTTGGAAAACCCCAGTCTTGGGCGCACCGCTTGCTGGAACAGAAGGGCCCTGCAGTCTCCAGCCCGACTCTGTTCTTCCATACTATGGCTCTGCTCCACGAGGATTCTCACCAAGCCGCCACTGCAGAAGCTGCACTCCATGCACTTCAGCAAGGCCGCCGGGAAGAAGATTATGTTGCTGAGTTCCGGCGCTGGAGTACTGACACAACCTGCACATCAGTTCCGGTTGGGCCTCTCTGACCCACTAAAGGATGAGCTGGCTCATGTAGGGGTGCCCCACACCCTGGATGCCTTATTCAATCTTTCCATTCCATTGACAGACGCCTTAGAGAGTGCAGAGCCGAGAGAACTGTAAGGCTTGTGCGACTTACCTGGATGCTACCCCGGGTACCCAGTTACCCCAGTCCTGCTCCATCAGCTCCACCAGCAACACCTGATATACCGGAACCCAGACCACTGGGCCTTCTCCGCCCGTCTCTTACCCCCAAAGAAAGGCAACATCGCTTGAGCGACTAACTCTGTCTATACTGTGGAGAACCGGGCCATGTAGTGAGAGCTTGCCCAGCCAAGCTCAGAAGGAGCACACCACCCCCCAGTGGCGACTTGCCAGTCCCTATAAATAAATCCTCTCACCTCACTCTCCCGCTCTCTCTCCAGCTTCCTGATAAGAATGTACTGGTTACTGCCATCATTGATTCCGGCGCCTGCAGTGGGTTCATTGACCAATCCTTCGTGGCCCAGCACCAGATCCCTTTGCAACCTAAATCCCACAGGATGGTCGTACGCCTAGCTGACGGAACCACCATCAAATCGGGCGTTGTCACACATGAAAAGCTCCTGTTGCTGGTCACTACTCCTGAGGGCCATCGAGAGCTCCTACTTCTGGATGGTATTGCATCTCCATTATTCCCCATCATCCTCGGCTTACCTTGGCTGCAGGCCCATAGCCCCTGCATCAATTGGGCTACCAGCGAAATCAAGTTCCTGTCTCCCTACTGTCTCCAGCACTGCATCCCAGGAACTGAGGAACCAAATCCCACGTTGTTCAGCCTGAACACAGACTTGGATCCGGATACCCGTCTGTCGATCCCCTCAGTTTATCACGCCTTCTTAGACATGTTCAGCAAAAAGGGGGCCGAGCAGCTGCCACCCCATAGGCCATATGATTGTCCTATCGAGCTCCTTCAGGGGGCCAAGGTCCCTTTCGGGAGGATCTTCCCCTTGACCGAGTTGGAATTAGCAGCGCTCAAGACCTACTTGGACGAGAATCTGGAGAAGGGCTTCATCCGACCCTCCCCGTCTCCTGCAGGAGCTGGAATCTTTTTTGTGGAGAAAAAAGATCACACCCTGAGACCGACCCTGTATCGATTACAAGGAACTCAATAAGATAACAGTTAAAAATTGCTACCCTCTGCCTTTAGTCCCTGAGCTCTTCCAAAGACTCGGAAAAGCGACAGTGTTCACAAAATTGGACCTCCGCGAGGCCTATAACCTTGTCCGCATCCGGGAGGGCGATGAATGGAAAACCACCTTCAACCTTCAATGTTCGGACATTTAGAATATTTAATGATGCCCTTTGGACTATGCAATGCCCCTGTTACGTTCCAACATCTTGTGAATGATGTGTTTAAAGACTATTTGGACTTATTTGTGATTATTTATCTCAATGACATCCTGATCTTTTCTTCTACCCTGGAAGAACACCGCAAACATGTCTCCTGTGTCCTGAATTGCCTTCGGCAGCATGGCCTCTATGTCAAAGCAGAAAAGTGCGAGTTTGAACGCTCAAGTATCTCTTTTCTGGAGCTCATCATCTCGGTCACAGGCATCACTATGGACTCACAGAAGGTCTCCGCCATCCTCGAATGGCCCGCTCCTGCAGACAAAAAGGGTGTCCAGTGCTTCATTGGCTTTGCCAATTTCTACAGGAAATTTATAAAAGGGTTCTCGGCCATTATTGCACCAATCACGCAGCTCACTAAGCTAAACGCACGCTTCCAGTGGACTAAGGAAGCCCAAGAAGCTTTTGAGACCTTAAAGGATCTGTTTACGTTGGCACCTGTCCTAAAGCACCCCAATCCTGCCTTGCCCTTTGTCCTGGAGGTGGACGCTTCGGAGGTTGTGGTAGGGGCAGTGCTATCCCAAAAACAGGGGGCTAAGGCCTCCCTACATCCTGTGGCATTCTTCTCCCGCAAACTGTCTGCATCGGAGAGGAACTATGATGTGGGAGACCGAGAGCTGTTGGCCATCAAAGCTGCTCTGGAAGAGTGGCGCTATTTGCTGGAAGGAGCCAGGCATCCCATCCTGATTTACACTGATCACAAAAACCTTGAGTACCTTAGAGCTGCAAAGAGACTCGGACCGTGTCAAGCACGATGGGTGCTCTTCTTCTCACGCTTCCTCTTCCACGTCACATACAGGCCTGGGTCAAAGAATAGTAAGCCAGATGCCTTGTCTCGGATGTTCTGCAAACCTGGTGACTCTACAACTCCTGATACTATTCTTCTCCCCAGGAACTTTCTGCTGACACAAGGGGACCCGCTGTCTCAGATTACGCTGTCCTCAGCCAAAACCCCCCAGCCAACTGATCCTAACCTGCTCATGAGAGATGGACTACTTTGGCATGGCAACAAGCTTTTTGTACCCGAAAATCAGAGGCTATCCATCCTTTCCTCCTGTCATGACCATAAGCTGGCAGGACACTTCGGAGCCCATAAAACCTCTGAACTCCTCCTGCGCTCCTTCTGGTGGCCCTGAGCAGAAGAGGACTGTAAAAAGTATGTGAACTCATGCCTCACTTGCGCTCAGAGCAAGAGTAGCAAAGCTAAGGCGGGGGGCTACTGAAACCACTTCCCGTACCTGAACGAGCATGGTCTATGACCTCCATTGACTTTATTGTCAAGCTACTACCTTCCCAGGGCTACTCCACTACTTTTGTAGTAGTGGACCGATTTACCAAAATGACTCATTTGCTGCCCATGAAGGGTACACTGTCTGCTGCCGAAACGGCAGAAATATTAATTCGGGAGATAGACAGACTGCATGGAATTCCCACAAGCATTGTGTCTGACCAGGGCTGGACTGGGACAAAAATTTGGCCCTGGACTTCATCCAGACCGGCCCACTTTAATTTTGCAAACACGCACAAAAATCAATTGCAACCTCACTGTGTCCATCAATTGCAACCTCACTGTGCCCATCAATGGCAACCTTACTGTGCCCATCAATGGCAACCTCCCTGTGTCCATCAATTGCAACCTCACTGTGCCCATCAATGGCAACCTTACTGTGCCCATCAATGGCAACCTTACTGTGCCCATCAATGGCAGCCTCAATGTGCCCATCAATTGCAACCCCAGTGTGCCCATCAATTGCAACACCACTGTGCCCGTCAACTGCAGACTCACCAATGCCTGGATCATACACAGCTGGCATCTCCCACTGTATCACAGAGCTTTGATTTGAATATCCCAGCGCGACCATCCTCTCCTCCCTCCCTCCTCCTCCAGCAGCCATTGTAACAAAGCTCCGCCTCCTAGACCGGCTCCTGTGATAAACGGCACACTGGTTCAATTTCCCGGCATTGGATCAGTGTGCAGTCTATCACAAGAGCCAGTCTAGGAGGCGGGACCTTGTTACAATGGCAGCTGGAGGAGGAGGGAGGGTAGGATGGCTGCAATGGGATATTCAAATCAAAGCTCTGTGACACAGCGGTAGATGCCTGCTGTGTATGATCCAGGCACTGGTGAGTTGCCACCCTGGGCATTTCAGATGCAAGCTCCGTGATATACAGGCGGAGGGGAGGACTCTGACAGAGGCACGCCGGGATGATGTCATCGGTGCAATCGCAATTTAGCAGTTCTCCGCATCGAAGCAGAATCATGATGCATCAATTAA